>LOJH01047914.1:0-13121 GCA_001685095.1 Ellobius talpinus
TTTTAATAACAATAAAAAAGTGTCTGAAATAAAAAATAAAAAAATAAAAATAAATAAATAAAAAAAATAAACTAATAAATACATATGTAATTAAAGACATTTTAATATGCTTCAAAAAAATTAACACTCTGTAGATATATGCTGTATTGTAAACCTACATTTTAACATGGATCATAGACCTTTGCCCATTTTAAACTCTGACCTCGCTGAACAGAGCATAGGGATGTTCCATTCAAGCTTTCCTTGCTTTTCGTCTGGTGTGTGGTTGACTTTTATCTGTTTTTTCGGGTATTCTTGAATGCTATTGGAAAATCAGAGCAAATAATAGATAGCATATAAATATAAAAGATATCATCTTATTTTCCTGAGGCTGCTGTTGTTCACTGAGTTAGTTACTAGTAGGCAAAATGACATGTGCTTGCATGCCACAGCTTCCTCGGTGGATGTGATTTCATAGCCATTGGCATGTTTCCCTGATGCTTGCTCATTACATTCAGAGACGCTGCACTCAGCTGAGTAAAATGGAATTCAGGATAATATTCACTACTGAGAAGAAAGTTAGACCTCAATCAGAAATGCCAAGCTGCATTCTGTCGGGGGCAAGCAATACATATCCCTCCTCATTTCGTCATATTCCCTTTAGGTATTGTCTCGTTGTTTTCTAGCTTATTGACGAATAAACCATATCTCCTTGCATTGTGGAGGAAAATTGGACTTGACCAGGATGATACTGGCTTTAGGCAGAGAGCATGCTCAGTATTTACCAAAGCTATCCACAATGCCTACATGCACTTTCCTAGGATTCGTCTTGAAGGTTATTTCAATTTCTTCACCTAACCTAAAATATCTTGTGCAGACTACTTTGGACTGCTGCTTCCTTCTACCTGGCTATGGACTCTCATATTTTCTTGTTTTCTCCCATTGAAAATTGGTGGAATCGAAGTTTAGTTAAAGAAAAGCATACTTTTTTCATACAGGGTGGTGCACTAATTGAAGTCTTGTGCACTAATTGAAGATTCAGAGAGAACACTCTTTGGTGTCATGAGGTATAATTCTTACAGAAAATGCAAGCAACAGCTGCTTGCTGCAGTGGTAGCTAATGTGCTAACTCACTAATTAGAGAAATGCAAATTGCAAACACATATTTTGTTACCTCTGGGGCCCTGTTGAAAAATCAGTGCAGGAAGGATCCTAACAAAGCACCCACCTTTGGGGGATCTTTAAGGAAAGATGAGGTTTGTGCTTCTAGCTGCAGTTTGCTGAAGTAGCAGCTGGTATAGATAGAGAGACTAGAGAGATGTTAAACAAAGTTAAACAAAGGGAAATTTAAGACACAAGAGAAAGAAGAAGACTGCAGATGATAGCCTGCGTGATCTATTTATGAAACAATTTAAGGTCGCGTAATTTCTTACACTAGGGAATACTGTCCTATCTTTGGTTCAAGCTGAAGTTGTTAAGAGAGTGTTTTAGAAAACCAGCCCACAAATCACAATCCCAGAGAACTTAGACAACAATGAGGACCCTAGGAGAGACAGCATAGATATAACCTACATGGGAAATAGAAAAAGACATGATCTCCTGAGTAAATTGGGAGCATGGGGACCTTGGGATAGGGTTGAAGGGGAGGAGAGAGGAAGAGAGGGGAGCAGAGAAAAATATAGACCTCAATAAAAATCAATAAAAAAGAGTGTGTTATATGAGAGGGTATGGAGGGAGGGAAGGGAAGTAGAAAATGATATAATTATAGTACAATCTCAAAAATAAAATAAATATTTTAAAAGTGTGCTACAGTATCTCCATTTTTTCAATTTTTCCCTTCAAAGTGTCAGGTCTTTAATTAGGGAAAGGAGTAAGATAAATATATAAGGAAGGAGGAGCATAAAACAAACATGTCTGGAAAATCCCCAAGTAATAATATTATTATCTATTTACCGAAAATTACATATAATACATATAAGTCTATACATACATAAATAGTATATAGTTTAATTGAAATAATCTCACCTGGTTTGACAATGTTTCTTTTCCTCATTAGACATAGACTATCTTTAAACACATGAAAGTACTCTTTCATGTCAGGGTTGTGCAAGAGGTTTCCAAAATTGTAAATGCTCTTACTGTTGTCCCTTAAAGGTGAAAAATATGTTTCTGTTGCTAAAGAGGCTAGGCACTTTGGACACAGGACCCAGAGGACCTGAGCTGGTTCTGACCTGAAGGTCTCCTCCATGAGGATGATCTTTCACAGAAAATGCTAAGGGGGCTATGAAACCTATGAAGCACAACAATGACCAGCAAATCACGAAAACCCTAAGTGTGCAATAGTGGCAGGCATATCTTGGTAGTAATCAATAGCACTCTAGGTCTACTTTCAGCCCACTTGAGAAGAAGGAAATAATGCTTGGTACTGGAAACTTAACCAACTACTCATGAATAGGTGAATCATGGATCTAGGAGTAAAAGCCACAAATTTCACTTTAATTAAATTGCATAATCTAAAATTATATTATAAATATTTGTCCATATGCCCACAGACAAATGTATTTTTCATCCCTTGTCAAAGAAACTTCTCTTTACAACAGATGGAGATCAACATAGAAAACTACAGCCAAGCAATATATAGTGAAAAAGAGATTGTGTGGTACCCAGCCCCAACTGGTACATGTACAACGCATTTAAGTAAGGTTCAGGGATTATTGCGGAAGAGGGAACAGAAAGATTGTAAACGATAGAGGAACAGGAAGCTTGCTGTGAGATGGTATCTTCTAAAAATATCATAGAATCTCAAGAAATCTCATCAATATGGCTTCCTAAGCAAGACCTGTACAAGATGACACTGATATGCATGTCAAAATGGACTTGGGACACTCATGAGGCCTCAACTCTAGACAAACTACTATAGGCAACTGAAGAGTGCTAAGAGTGGAAGAAATTGTCTCCGCTATGGAAGAGCCCCCAATTTTTGCCTCATACTAAGTTGCCAGTCCTAAAAACCTAACACATGGGCTGAACAGATTGGATTTATATGTTCAGGTATGTGTACACACACACACACACACACATCTACTCATTGTTTATGTGTGTGTATACCATTAAAAGAAAAAGGCCATTATTTTAAGAACAGCCAAGGGACTACATGGAGGGGCTGGAGGGGGAAATCAGAGGAAGAGTATCATTCATTATAGAGCTTCTTCAACTATGAGATTAAAACTTATAGCCAGTGACATGGATCAATTTAAGTTCTCATTCTTTGGTTTGTTTCTGCCTGATGAGCTCTGTGTTTTACCCTTACTGCATTAACTGAGTTTTAACTAAACCCAACTAATTGAGTGGAGGTGGGTTTTGTTGTTGTTTTTAAGACTAGGCTGCTTTTTGTCTTCTTGGTCTGAGACCTCAGTTTCACTTCACAGATTATTAGACCATAAGTCAAGGATGATAAGTTTCTATTTTAAAAATACCATGAAGATTCATTCTGAAGCTGATGAAATAATGTCTACTAATTGTGTTCTAAGATTCTCAGAAACAGTTTTTGAAAAAAAAATGCATGGACACATTTTTCTAAAAACTCAAACAAACAGAAAAATAACCAGATAGCTTTCAGTGCATTTTGTACAAACCTGTCCCCACATTGGAGCTGCACTGCAGTGCTCTGTGAATGGATGTGTGTCCTTTTACCCCGACTTTCCTAGTCAACAACATTTCCTGATTCAGCCCTGGGACAAACATGTGCTCTCAGTATAGGCAAATCACAGGGGGCTTTCCTGCTCTTTACATGTTATTTACGACATTCCCTGCCAGTAAAGGAATCCTTGGAACCTGCCATACTATCTTTTCAACCTTTTGGGGCAGGCTTTGTAGGATAGTTTAACCTGTCTGTGTGAGAGATTCCTAATGCCCTGGAGGAATGAAGTTGTCTTTCAGCTCCTTGGCACTTTTACATTTTCTGTTTTATTTTCTCCACATTCTCTCACCCGAAATCGTACCCTAGCCATTTTCCATTACCAAGGATAGCCAGAGCCCCGAGCTAGGCACCTCACACAGGTACTGTGTGGACTGTGTCTCACCGCTGACCTGGACAGCTTATATACTCTGTAACTTCTTCCTGATTCTTACCTGAAGATGGAGGGCAATGCCTCTGTCTCATTCCTTAGAGAGTGGCCTGACCTCCATCCCTGTGACCCATGTAGAGGAAGGAAAGGATCAGCTCCTGAATGTTTTCCCTTTCCTCCAGGTGTGTGCCATTCTTCTTGGCATGTGTGTCTCTTCCCCCACACATATATAAATGGCTACATGCAGTTTATTTCAAAACTATATTAAGTACTGATAAAAAGACTTACCTAATTCAAAGATGCTATAATGGTAAACAACATTATGTGCTTATTTTTTTAATTGATTGATACAACTATTTTTCCACCTCACAAGGAAAGACCCACAGTGATTCTGGGAATCCTTTGAGAGGAGCTGATGCTGCAGAGGGATGGTTAGCTTTAACTCAGTTGGAAAACTGGCTATAACAATTGGTGCCACACTCGGGAGCTGTCTGTAGTTGCAGTCTTGAGACTTAAGGAAAATAAAAGAATTTATATAACAGTTCAAATTCATTTTTATCCTACCAATATAAAATATTGAAAATAGTGACACTTACTAAATAAAAAAGAATTAATCCATGATGTCTCTTGTTCCATGTCATCACAACTTCATAAATAAGAGGGATGTAGACCTTGTTAGTGTGCATTCTATGCACATGTGTTTAGTAATTAGCAGCTTGAGAAGTTCTGAAGGTAACCCTTGCATAGGAGACAAGCATCCTTCAGCACTATATATAGGGAATAGGGCTTCCATCAGAACTTATCAGATATTTGACTGCAAGAGCACATTAATATCAAATAAATATTAGTAAATTCATCTTATTGCTCCCTAGGTAACTTTTATGTGAAAATACTCCAATCTGGTCTACAATTTGTTAATAGATGTTATTTTTATTTTTTTGGAAACTGTGAATTAAGTTTCCATCTTCAAACATTTGTGATTTAAATATTTTAAAGATTGTGAATAGCAAGAATTGGTCAACCTTGAATAACATGGCTTTTCAAAAGAGGTAGACAAAAGCAGAAGAGAATTTATTAAATTTTATCAAAATGACATATTACTGTAATGTAAACAAAATAAGGGCTTAAATTATGGCATACAAATTATGTTTTGAACCACAAAATCTGATTTAAATTAAAACAGATAATTTCAGAGTTTCCCACACTATTTATTTGTTTGTTTATGCCTTATTTATTCATCTATTTATTTATTCATTTATTTATTTATTTGTTTGCTTGTATGAGTCAGAGTCTTACTCCGTAGCTCAGGCTGCCCTCAACCTTATGATCTTTCTGCCTCAGACTTCCAAGTACAGTAATTAAAGGGCTGTGCCATCTCTCTTCTGTTAATTTTCTAATCATAAGAAAGTTTCACATTCTGTTCCAAACATTCTGAATTTTACAGAGGTGGATTAAATGGGGAGGGAAAGNGACCAGGGTGGGGCTCAGCAGCTTGAATTTAGAGGGATGTCATCAATACCACACACACACTTGTCATTAAGTCTGTTCTTTTCAGACAGGGCACAGTCCAGGACCATCTTTCTTCTTTCAGCTGCTGCTTTCTTCTATGCAAGATGAAAACGAGTTGCTGTGATGAATTGATCAAAGTTCAGCGTATAACAGCGTGGAACTGTCAAAACTTTGATGGGTGATGATGATCCCAGGGAGATGGGGCTTATAGGTATCCTCTGGATTTGGAATGACCGATTCCCGTGCTAACATTGCACTTGTCTATCATGTATGTGTTCTTTATATTTTACATTAATTGTACCAGATAACAGTTTTAATCATGATATTTTTATAATTATCTATATAGTTATTTTGATCACATATTTCCTAAGACTACACATATTACCTCCCTTCAATATCCCATTTACTTGTTCCTGTTCTAAAATTCCACTGTCTATTTTCATGTTATTTATTTTACATCCTATATACAAAAGAAAATGTGAAATATTCATTTTTGAGTAGGGTTATTGTGCTCAACATGATGATCTCTGTTGCATTCACTTTCCTAAAATGTCTATTATAGATATTTTCACACAAACACACACACACACACCCCTTTTTCTGTTGATTCATTGTTGAGTATTTGGTCTGATTTTTCACTTATCTATTTTTGAGTAATGCTTCAATATGCAGGTATTTCTATCATTTGCTGACTTTGATCTCTGACTGTGCAGCATTCACAGTATTGCTGGTTTATATGGTAATGATTTCCTTTTGAAGAAACTGCATAGTGATTCCTAGAAGATGTCCCTTTTATATATTTGTTAGCCATGTACAAGGACACCCTTCCTTACCATCATTGTTTGGATTTTCTTTTCTTGTGATATCCACTATGACCTGGGTGAGATTAATTCTCAGTATGGATTTAACTTGTATCACCTGAAGGCTAAAAATGCTGTCACTATAGTCAGTGACTGCTTGCCCTGCAGCTAAAGCTCCAGAAACATCTTCAGCTCTTAACTCTCCTAAGTCTAATAAAAAGAAACACAGGTAAACTGGTTAAATAGATACACTCTGAAGAAGAAGAAGGTATATTTAAAGCTATACTTTAAAAAGTTTGGGAGATGTACATGCATGCAGCCCTGTGGTCCCAGGAAACCACTTTAATTTTCCCTTCTCATTAGATAAATTCTGACTCCTAGAACCATGTCATGGAAGAGCATGGTATAAGCTCTAATTGGGTTTAGTATTATCACTTAATTCATGTTCAAAACCTATCATACAGACTCTTTATGAAAACTTTTAGATACTTAAGTAGGTGAATTTTAAATGTGCTATGCTGAACCCATGATCAACTAAGGCAAAATGTGCTGTACATATAATATCTATATTTTGATAAGTAGGTATGTCATGAGTATGTGCAATTGATGAATACTTAACATACTCTCATATTTTTATTCTAATAGTTATGTTAGTAATAACTAGAAAATCCTTGCTATCGCCCACTGAATTTCATTTAATGACTGATAATAGGTTGAAGCCTAAAGACTGAACAAACTGAAGAGAATAACATGCTCTAGTAATGAAGATGTTAGAGATGATAGTGAGTGCCTCCTAATGATGTACATGGTGTAGGAACCAAGGGTTTCCTGATGAGTATCTGAGATGCAAACTGGACCTTAGTCACTTGTGGGGGCCGACAGAAGTGGGTCTGCCCCACCTTGACTGAATGTCAGAGAGCTAAAGCTTATTCTTGCTCTTTCAAAGTTATTGACAGGGAGTCTGACTTAAGGAGTGTCTATAAGATAGCCTGACCTAGGGTGTGGTTACTTGGTGTTTTGAATATTATTATGGTGGATCCATTCCACCTTGACCAACGGCCAGAGAATTCAAGTCTACTTCTGCTCCTTCAAGAATATGACAGGAAGTTTGACTCAGGGAATGGCTGGCTACAGAATGCGTGATCTAAGGTGTGGTTGTTACATATCCTGCCTAAACAACAGAATATTTAACTTAAGAATATAGTTGCTTGACATTTCAAGTATTGATGCAAATAATTGTTCTGTTTGCCCATTGTGTCATGTTAAAGCAGTGTTTTGCCTTCTTCCATCCTTTTTTTTGGATTGGGGTATATAAACTTATGAAAAATAAACACAAGTGCATTCAGTATTCAGTATTCACTGGATAACCTTCTAGGTTCTATTCTATGTTTCTGTATTTCTTTCATATCTCTGTCCCTCCTATTTAATTTTTCTAATCCACAAGCCCTTACCCTGAATGCAAATCCCATTGAGGCTGGACCCTGACAGATGTCAGCCACAATGTGTGACTACAATAGTCACTCCTACTCATACTATTTGAAATTGAGTAGGTTCTTAATGAATGTGTTTAAATTAATGCAGCCCAGAGAAGACAATATCATTACTCATGTATGACCCTTCCATGTGGCCTTTTATTTTTTGTTCCAACAGAGAAGACATGGACAATGACATTTGCTATCCTGCATATCTCTTGTTCATGGCAGGTAGTGATGATAACTCTAGCAAAGATATTTTCTCAACACATATGTGCAGCTTCTCTCCATCTCCTGCATGGAGAGATTGAAGAAATTCACAGTTAGGATATTTCTTTTTTTATTAAGAATTTTTAAATACAATCTTTTCTCATTTTACATAGCTATCCCAATTCCCACCCTTTCCCCTCTTCCCACTCTACCCTTCCCTCCACCCCTCCTCCACATCCATTCCCCATTCTGATTGGAAGTCAACAAAGCTGATACTTCACTTCCAGACAAGACCAAGGCCTCCTCACCTATATCTAGGCTGAGCAAGGTATTCTTCCAAAAAGAATGTGCTCCTAGATGCCAGTTCAAGCACTAGAAATAAATCCTGGTCCCACTGTCAGTGGCCACACAGACTGCCCAAGCCTCACAACTCTTCCCAACATTCAGAGGGCCTAGTGTGGTCCTGTGCAGGCTCCCCAGCTGTTAGTACAGAGTCAGTGAGCTCCCACTAGCTCAGCTCAGGTGTTGACCCTCCTTCTCTTGGGCTGGTCTCAGATATCTCAGCCCAGTACTTCACTGTAGATTTCTGTATCTGCTTCCATCAGTTGATGGTTGAAGTTTCTCTGATTACAATTAAGTTAGTCATCAATCTGACTACAGGGAAGTCCAGTGTAGGCATCCTCTTCACTGTTGCTTAGAGTCTTAGCTGGCGTCATCCTTGAGGATTCCTAAGAATTTCCCTAGTGCCATGTTTCTCACTATGCCAGGATATTTCTTTATGAACATATTTTCAATATTACCGACAGAGACAAGTTGCCTCTCTTTGGAGTTTCTTTTTCTTGTAAGGGAGACACAATGACTTATTTATCTCCATTGGAAAGTAACTAAGATGATGTCTGGTGCACAGTGGGTTCTCATATTGAGATGACATAACTTTGTTTTAAATTCAGTTCCATTTTCCCATCGAATCAGGGCTGTTAAATTGTGAACATATTTTTGCTTTCCTGCTTCAAAAATTTGAGCTGGTATCCAGATGGTACTTCCCACAGAAACATAAGGACAGTTTACAAGGAGGACTCTTTCAGGATCCATCCCCACTTAGCTCAGGAGGCTGGCAATTTCGCCAACACGCTTCATGATTCTTGCTGAGGAGAAGTCTGAACAGCTCTTGGTCATGGAGGCAAACACCTGAGGAAAGGTTGTGTAATCTGCTTCATGGACGGGCATGGCTTTTGTGACAAGGAATGAGATGATGTATGGTGCTGTGAAGTGTTGCAGGACGTGGTGAGAAATTCCTCTATCTACAAGTGCAGGGCATAGACTTTGGTGTGAATATAAAATAGGGTCTTGAACCATGTAATTTTGCTTTTTAATTATTTAATATTTTGTTTTATGTTTATGCTTGTTTTACTCCATGTCTGTAAAGAGCATTGACAAATACATAGAAGCCACTCATGCCTTTTACTACTGGGAACTACTTATATGAAAGTCAGTGTGTACTGCAGTGTCAGTAGGAGTAGGGCTGAAATACAGACATCTGTGAAGCACAAAGAACACTATTGATTAGAAATCAATGAAAGAAGGATAGAGTGGCCCCTTCTTTTATGACGTGGTCTGGTCGCTAACAGATGGTTAGGTTACTTTTACACTTCTTGCTCGATAGGTTCGTGATGTCATCAGCTGTTAGAACACATTTGTTCTGCCTGATTCTGTGACATTGCTTCCAGAAAGAGTACCACTTGAATCAGTGTCTGAGTAAATGAAATGTTTTTTTGCCTCTGTGGGTGGGAACCAAACAAGTTACTGTGGCAAAGAGAATGACAAACACATATATACTTTCTCTGCTTGAGATCTACCTTGCCATTAGACCTCAGAATTCTAGTTTTGGGTCTTAGATTCAAACATTTCATCCATCTTCCAATCCTATTCCCACTCAAAATCAAAGATCATACGACCCTAAGAAGCCAAAACTATATGCATTACTTCTAATACCTTTCCTTTATATCCACTCATGTTCAAAACCACATGCTTCTACTTAATTGCCTATGTGAAAACCTCATTATGTCCCTCTCAGACTCAGTTTCCTCATCTGTAAAATTTACATTAATGTGACATACATGTATTGTGATGGAAATTGAGACTCATGATTTAAAACTAACTAAAGTATATGGCACATTGACTGTTTAAAGATTGGAGCAGATTCACACACACATGTACACACACAAACACACACATGCACACATGTACACATGCATTCATGCATGCATGAATATGCACATAGGGATTGACTTTAGATTTGAAACATGACTAGCAAAGAAGGAAGCAAGAAGGTCACTGTTTACCATTGAAGAACAGAAGAAAAAAGACAGTTCATAAAATTAGCATATCTCAGGAGTAAAAACATCCTACATTTAAGATTAAGGTATCTTATTCAGAGTGGGGACAGGGAAGAAAAAATGCAATGAACATCAAGGTCAACATCATGGTGGGAAACTCTGTATCATGCTTGGGGTTCATCACAGGTTAGTGGTCAGCACTCTTGTTTTCCAGCATGTAGTTATTAGAGTTATTAGGCTCACTATTTTTCCCCATGTAGTCAAAGGTAAACACACCTCAGGTGAGGAGATACTATCACCATCCTCGGGACTATGTGACTCAATGCCTGTAAGAATTCATTACATAAAAAGGCACCTGACCTATCAGTCAACAGGTCATCTTTAACAGAGCTTTATCTTTGTGGCTTTTGCCACACTAATGGAACTCCTGGGAATAGAGACCTGAAGACAGAAGTGGGAGGCTCATCCTTATGTGTTTGACGCTAACACTGGCAGTTCTGTTTTACATGGCGTGAATCCTCCACAGTGTCAGGTGCACAAACAGCAATTAGCAATTGAAGTTTTCCTGAGCTAACAATGAATATTTTAATGCATCCTTTTGGTACATCTCCCTACCTCGCCACTTTTCCTATCTTCCACTACTTCTGAACTCTCCAAAATCTCTATTGGTGTTTCCTGTCTCTTTGGATCACGTGCTGCTGGGGATGGGGAAGCTATTTATAATCTTAAGTTACTGAGGCACTGCACCAGAATTGGGTTTAGGACTGACTCACATGTTTTGCCCATGCAACACACACAAATGTGTACCAAACTACTTATCCTGGTCCCTTTAATCTGGTTCCTTGTGCCTGTTGGAGGCTTAAATCACACTTGCATGATTCGACAAGATGGGATCAGGAAAAATAAATTTAAAATAAACATTGAACATTTTGTGACTTAAAATACATCACAGCTTTTATTTACTTTCTGTTTTAAACAGAAGTTGAAGACCGTGTAGTTAGGAAATCCTGTTACATTTTCAGCACTATGCCAAGTGTGTCGCACACAACTTAATCCCCATGGTTACATCAGTAGCATTAATTCTATGTTTCTGGTGATAAAGCACATGATGTAAAAGGTTGGGTAGCTAGTTCAACACCTTGAAGGCATTAAGAGAAAGACCTGGGACTCACTAATATGTTTTCCTGAATCCAAAATTATGTACAGATACAAACTTTTGTTTAATGTTTTGCACTAAGAAAGCCTGCTTTTCTTCTGTAAACTCTAGAATGGGCTGAGATGCTGGGGTATTGTGCAGCCTGAAAAAGTGTAGAAAAAAAATCTCTCAATGTGGGGACCATGAAAATCATCTGTTACTTCAGTTATCTCCTCCACCTGGCAGCATTTTGCAAGGATGCTGGGAACATCAATAGGTTAGTGAGGCTGAACTCCTAGGGAATGAACAACCTTATGTTTCTGAGCATTTAACTCATTAAAATTCACAAAGAAAGACCTTATGGTGCCATCATTTTATCCAGCTAACATCATCAGTATGGCTCAAGTGCTGTGACTTTGTATAGTCACTCCAGCAGCAGTGAGCATATGGTTTGACTTCTCTGTGAAGCCTCAGGGCATCCAACAGTACCCTTTATGGATAATGGATAAAGGCTGTCATACCAGTAGGTATTGTCTGTTCTGTCAATACGCTCTTCATGCAGAGAATTTGGAAGCAATTTCAGGAGTTATAAACTGACCCAGGTCTATTCTGCCAAGACAAAATCCTTGGAAACCATCAGGGAAAAAGCTTCCTGCTTTTCCAATCTTTGCATTTCCTTAGTTTTAACATGGACTCCTTAAAGACTATTGGCACTAAAAGTCATACATTGTATCACCTTAATTTCTAAAGTGTAGCTATGGTTGTCTTACCTTCTTCTTTTACAGTTTCTCTCCTCTCTCCTGCTCCTGGAAATTATTTTTAAGTTAAAATAAATGCAAGTAATCATTGCAAGGACTTTTTGAGAGTATACTCAAAGTTGTGATGCAATTGAAAATGGCTTTGTAAGTATACCTGGCATCACTATTATTGGATTCAATATTTCTAGCAATTAAATACAATTTCATCCCTTTTATAGTTATTCAAATCTGTATCACATATCAAATCTACAAAGGAGGTGCATTCGCCACCAAGAAGGCTCATAGTGCTGAGAAGGGAAAAGTGAGACCTGAGGAGTGATAAAGCTCCCGTGTAAATTCTCAGACTGTCTACGGAAGTGACAGCACGACATGACGAGTTAGAAGGTGAAGTGGGGAGAACTCAGAAAAGTCTTTGTCATGCTGCTGTCTTGGTCCCCTACCTCAGGACAGTTTCTGTTCACTGTTATGGTATCCACTCAGTTTTTTCTCAGTAGACAGATAGGAGTAAATGTTGTTGTAATATAAAAGTTTTATACTCCAGTGGTTCTCAATAAAACAGCAACTTTGGTTCCTCTGACTCCATAGGGGTATCCAACTGCTACTTTGTTACCAGAGCTCTGCTAGCACCCAGGCAGAGAGAACACTACAGTTTGCATTTCTCTGCAGAGTTTGTGTCTTACACACACACACACACACACACACACAGACACACACGTACTCACTGTGGCTCTCTCCTACCCATTGTGTAACTTCTCTGAACTCTATGGGCAAAACTTGTTTACAAAGCTTTCATGGGAGCTGACCACATTGAGACAAAGGCCATTAAGAGATAGATGCAAGCAGCACATAAAAGCC
>LOJH01047915.1:3293-15252 GCA_001685095.1 Ellobius talpinus
AGAGAGAGAGAGAGAGAGAGAGAGAGAGAGAGAGAGAGAGGAAGAAGAAGAAGAGAGGAGGGGGTGGGGACAGAATTGATCCAGGACTTTCTTAAAGTTACCATTGACCAATTCCAGTTTAAGCAATAAGCAAAGCTGTGGGACTAAAGAGGATTATGGGAGCATGGGAGAACCCAGAGGGCTGCTGCACATTAACTCTAGTTAAAATCCTAACGTAAATAGACTCTAGTGACTAAAACACTGAACTTTGGCCGGTCATGTGGTGGCTGGGTGGTGTGTGCCTGTAATCCCAGGGCTCCAAGGGGATGTCAAAGGAACAGCACAAGTTCCAGGCCAGTTGGGTTTATATTGAGCTTCCGTTCAAGCTAGGCCTGCACAGCAAGACCAACAAACAAGAAAACACCACAAAAAAGAACAAAACTGAGCTCCATGCAGACACAGTACTTCAATTTCTTGTATCCTGATAATGCTTTATAGTTCTTACATAATTTAAAAGTTTATGTGCATTTGTGTGTGTGTGTGTGTGTGTGTGTGTGTGTGTGTATGTTAGAGGACACTGTGGGAATCAGTTCTCTCCTTCTACCCAGATCTTAGGACTCAAGTCATCAAGTTAGTGGCAGACACCCGCACTGGCTGAATGTCTTGCTGGCTCTGGAAGCGTTTAACTACTGAATATGCTTACACTGTCTCCCCACTCTACGATGACCATGCAGACACCAGTTAAGTGGAAGTAATTTGCTCCTTGTCTTAGAAAGTCAAATGCAAGGGTAGACTTGAACTGTGCTCAAATCAAGTACCTCACATTTTAATGCAAGCTATATTCAGTTCATTTTCAGAGCAATTTCACTACAAAACATGAAAGTGTTTAAATTCTGCCAATGAGACATCTGGCACAAATATTATAAGTAGTAGTAGGTTATTTAAAAACAATCATTTTAGAGAAAATTTAGACTCATTGGAGAAACTCATGAATGGTCTCTGATTAAATCGTCTGATCTTATGATTGGATTAAAGCATATATGGTTTATTAGGATAGCCTGTAATAGGATGCTTGGTTGGTCTTTTTTCTTTCTTTCTTCAATGGGTATGTACGTGTGTGCATGTGTGGCACTGGACTCTAGCAGAGGGCATCAGATCCCTGGAGCTGCAGTCTCAGGGGGTGTGAACTGTCTCTTACACAACTGCCGCCTTTGTCTCCATAACAACTCAAACATTCAACACAGAGATAACAACCCGAAAGACAACCAGGAAAGACACAGTAACTGGAGAAAACCCTGATAAAAGGATGAGGACTCCTGACATACATAAAGAGAAAACCCTCTCAAGTCGTTAAATGTGGGGTAAATGGTAGTAAATTGAACAGGATAAAATCAGATGTTTCAAGGTTGCAGGAAGAATAAATAATGAAGTCTATAGTCTATAACTCTACATTGTTATTCATTTTTCTTATTTAACCAGCTTGTATTTTTTTAAGTTCTAAAATACTAATATTTCTCTATGTTTTTTCCTCTTTTGCATGGGTAATAATACTAACCTTAAAGCTCGAGCCACCGTTGTTGTAGTTATGGACAATGCCCACGAGGTGGCAGCAGAACACCACATTTGGCTTGCTTTTTTATGTTTGTGAGACAAGGTTTCTTCCTGACTTTTTAATTCTTCCTAATTGTTCTCACTTGCAGGAGATTTCCACTTAAACTTCTCAGTGTAACGGGAGCTGCTGCTTGTGTAAAGGAAGCGGCTGGACTGATGCTAAGTGTTCTTTAAAGAGAAGAAGGCTAAGACGACGTGCGGATGCGGGATGCTGACCAGAAGTGGAAAAGCGGAAGGAATCCTCTAACTTCAGCTTTCACTTCTTAGCACCCTTAGCAACAGGGTAAAACAGGAAGCCAGAGGGCAAGGGAGTCCTGGGAAATATAGGCTATAGAGTCCCAGCACAGACCTGAGTGGGGAAGAGCAGGTTTGTTGCTGAGCCACAATAGAGGCGAGAACGCAGGTATGTCACCCAGAACCAGGTAGGAAGGGGATGGTAGGGGGATCATGGTACAGCTGAGGAGAGAGACATTGGTTATCTGTTTAAAAATTAAAAGTTAGATATGCATGCTACAAAAGAGAAGAGGGCGCTTGCGTCTCTTCCATCGGCTGCACGTGCTACCCCAGTAAGGAGATGCAGGACGAAACAGAGGGCTGGGGCCCCTGAGCCAACTGATAAAAGCCAGGATGTGAGCTTGACCAGCAGAACCCACCTAGCGACGGGAACTGAGAACTAACTCCACAAAGCACATGAACTACCTCTGACTACCTCCCAATCAGACATACTCACTCACACAAATATAATAAGTAAATAGTTTTAGAAGCAAATAAAGATTATTCACACTGGGAAGAAGGAATCCATCTATCTCTGTGAGCAGATGATGTGACCATATGTGTATGTGTGTGTGTATGTGTGTGTATATGTGTGGGTATGTGCATGTATATATATGTGTGTGTATCCCTGAAGATTCAATTAAGACTTTATTATACTATACACACACACACACACACACACACGCACGCACACACGCATGCGCACACACACACACGCACACACATGTACACTCTCCATGTCCATGGATTAGGACATGTTCTATTCCAGAGACCCTGATCATTCGGTGCATGCTTGAGCAAGATATCAGTGTTTGTCTTTCATAGAAACAGAAAAAAAACCCTTCCAAATTTATATGGAATCAAAAACCATCCAGGATAGCCAAAGAAATCGTGAGCACAAGGACTGAGACTGTGGCCCTTTCTGTCCCTCCACGGACTACGACACTGAGTGTAATACTTAAAAAATCTCCGTCATTTATCAGAGTTGCTGTCCACGCTTATCTTCTCTCTTGGGCTTGGACACGACTCTGCCACTGGTTATCAGCTTCTATCTGAGTCATAAACAGTTGAGTCCCCTAACCTGTAGGGAAGGAGCATCCACGCTGTGACTTTGCTTAGGTTCCAAGACACTGCAGTTTAATGTGAGAATAACTTAACCTGCCTCTTCTCCATCATTTAGAGGCTCCTTCGTACAGATGTGGATTAGGATCCAGGGGAAAGAAAGTGGAAACCACAGGAAGGCCTACCTATAATGGAAAAATTAAAAATGTTACAGGATCTCCGGAGGCAGCAGGCAACAGAAACGCTGCAGGTCCCCAAGCTGTGGCAGTGGGCCCTGAGTGCAGCCAGTCTCAGGCAGTGATGGCTGCAGGTCTCCAGCCATGGCTGGTCCAGGGCAGGGAGACATGAGGCGGCGGGCAAGAGACAGAGACATGGATAGGCATCTCATGCAGAGTGAGGTTGGATATTTATTCAGTGAGTTATGGAGGGGGAAGGGAGAAGGGGAGAAGGGTGGAGAGAGAGAGAGAGAGAGAGAGGAGAGAGGAGTGACGGAAGCTGCCTCTCTGAGAGGGAGACGGAAAAGAGAGAGACCTTAGGCTGGAAGCTAAAGATCAGCCTGTCTCAGCAGACAGGGGAGAGAGTGGGCGTGGCTTATCTCTTAAAGAGACAACAGATCATTACGCTACCTATGTTTTCATAGCCTAGCAGTGAGTCCAGAATGCAGTGAGCATAGTTTTCCTGAGGCTGAAGCTAACATCTGCGCAGGACATCTACTTTTCATAGAATTGGGGGGCTTAGGAGACATCTTGGAGATAATCTAATCTGCCCTTTTCCAATACAGAAACTCAAGAAGGTTGCTGCAATTGGTCAGGGTGTTCTTGTCTTGTCTGTTAACCAGGTCCATGTCCTCCGCCCAACCACTAGGACTTCCTAGTGACCTCAGGTGACTGAGACACTCGCCCAAGTCTTAACTTTACAGGTCATGAGATCAGAAAAAATGTAAGAGTCTTTCCAAATTCAAAGATCAGATATGACAAACAATTAAAATAGTGACTTCTACAGAACAAGTTCTAAGACAGCCAGGGCCACACAGAGAAACCTTGTCTCGGGAACAAAACAAACAAACAAAATTAAACAACAACCAAGTTACTTCTTCATTTTTTGCCCTGTCCCTCAGTTTGACTGAATTTCTTTCACCTTTATCTTTGGACTGTTAAATACACGCCAACTACGACTGGTTTGTCAGTGCCAAAGTTATCGTTAGGTCACATTTATAAAAATTCAGCCGCCTGTTTATTCAGCAGAGGTAGAATGACATCATACTGTTAGGCTAGAGGAACACACAGAAAAACTGCCTGCCTCCCACTGAGCCCCAGGACAGCAGTTTCAAGCTGACTTCCTTTCATTGAGTGTCTCAAAGGGAGGCTGGTGGGCTTAACTACATCGCCCTGGGCCTACATCCTCCCCTTTCTCCTCCCTCTGTCCTTTGCCAGAGCTGCACAAAGTCAGGGCTTTGGGAATTTTCGTTCTACTTCCTCAGCCCGTCAGCCTCCACCTGAAGCTTTTTTCTGGATTGCCTTCCGGTATATGCTTCAGGCATGACTCACTGGACGGCATCCTGAGCGTCCCTGTGGGCTTTGCGTCTGAAGACTAGATTGACCAATATGAAACCCCGAGAACATATTTTCTTACAACTTAAGAAAGGTTAAATGTGCCTTTAAAGTGTTGCTCCAGTGTTTTCTGCCCCAAACTGGAACTGCCTGGGAGACGCCAGTGGGATTTCCAGGCTCTTGCGTGTTCATGGATTATTTTCCTTACAGTCAATCTTTTCTAAGCTCTGTGTAGTACTGACCACTTTGACTCATTTCTTGACAAGCGTATTCAAACCTCGTCAAGCTCAGGAAATACACTTGCCTTGAAGTTTTCATTATCTTCTTCTTGGGTGGAAGGTTGCACCTTTAAATGCCTCATGGTTCCATAATTATACTTACTGTTATCCCACCGGACGAGAATAAGATGATTAGCACAATTTTGAGCCAAATTTGAAGCAAGTTTTAATTAAATTTTGACCGGGATAATGGCCAGTTCTGGGGTTCCCAGAAAATGGTGGCATGTCACATTTTGCAGAGGCTTATAAAGGCAAACCCATATGGCTACATATTTTACACCAGGCCCAGTCAGGGGCAAGCACACATCCTGACACATTTCTTGCCCAGGTACCCCCTACCTATATGTGATCAAGCACATCAAACAAGCTTGTTCCGGGGACCGAAGATGCACAGCTTGTTGTCTCCCATAGACAGTAGCCGCCAGCATCTCCGGAAGTGTCTGTAGAGGCGGATTTTGTTTCCTGGATCTCTTGGGTGCAGTAATTAAAACTTAAAATGTAACCTTAGCTCTCACATTACGTTGGACTTCCTTTGTCTGCTGGTTATCCGTATTAATTTCTCCTGAATCTTAAAAGATTGTTATTTTTAGTCCTTTTCTTTTCCATTTCAGTGCTTCAACATTGTTTACCTAACCCTGGGCCTCAAACATTTCATGTGTACTCTTCACTTAGACACAACCATCTCCTCCACTCTCCGTTTTCCTTAGTATGCGTGGTAGCATCTGTTGGGCTGTTTCTTTAAGTGTACCTTTCATTTTGCACTATTTACACATTTTATACTAATTTCTGGACATTTGCCAATCCTTTTTCTCTGTCTTTGCATGTATTCTCTTGACAACTGGCTGTAAGGAAAGGGTGTATCTTTAATTCTCGGTATCAGACCGTTTCTTCATGGGGCTATCGGAAGGCTCAAGCAGGCCTGAGTGTGGCAAACATGGTGCCAAGAGGTTCCGTCTTTTACTTTTTTCCTCCTTGCTAAACCGTTAGATTGCATCCATAAAGCTAGCCACTAAGGTCTGTTCTCTTATATGACCACCGACTCATTTGTGAGACTGATCACCAACGTTACTATCAAAACAGCAAGATACATCGATCAAAATTCATGATTTTGATTACTCTAATTAAAATACCCAATCAGAACTTACCAACTCATCCTGGCTCAGATGTCCCCTAATTTTTAAATTTTAAACTAACACCTGCAAATGCGATTTCCTGCTGTTTTTTCCCCCGATTCAGATCCAGCCACCAGTCTCTTTGCCTTGCTTAGTAAAGGATCTCTTTGTGTTGGTTTGTGCTTCAAAATTGATGTTTGGGTGTGGTCTGTGCCTAATCTGGGGTCCAGAGTGGAGCACCCACAATATGCAGGTCCCCTCAGCTACCACCTACATAGCTAATTCAGCATTTAAGTAACTTTGTAAGTGAGTTCTCTGACCCTTTGACCAAAGCAGACACAGAAGCTGTTGGAGACCAGAAAATAGGGAGGGGTCTTTATTCAGGTTGTCTGGCTACAGGATTCTGCTAAGTGTTGGCTTCTGTTAGTTCTTCTCATGGCCTTGAGGCTCAGAGTGCTTTGTGACAACCACAGAAGGTGACTTTGGAGACCTTAGGATCTTACTAAAACTTAGCAATGCATGTCTCAGCATCTGTGATACTGCATTCCCCAAATGTTCTCTCCTTTCTGCCAGAGGTTCAGAGTGGAAGTTACAGAAATCCATATTTCAGAGTCAGCTGTTTTCAGCTTCATTTGTCCAAACATTATCCCTTCTTTAGTTCTGTGCCACATTTTACCCCTCTTTAAGACTATCAGCTTCATAACAGTGAAACACTAGCGTGTTTTATTTTGAATAAATGTAAGGGCACTAAATATCTCCAGGTCATGAGGAGGGCCTTTTGTCTTCTTTCCTGTGAGCAGAGCTTCAGAGCCTGGGAGGGATGCTCTTCCCTGATGCACTGTGTTATGTGGCTCTTCATTACTTATGTCCTATCCTGAGGCAAACCTGAGTCTGACTGCAGAGCATTATACCTAGGTGAACATATAGCAAACACTATGGTTACCATAACACATTAGTTCTCTGTGATCAATGGCTGCTTTGTCAGGACTTCTGTGGTAGTCAGTGTTTTGCTGCTGTGAAGAGACACCATGACCACGGCAACTCTTATAAAAGAAAGCATTTAACTGGGGCTTGCTTACAGCTTCAGAGGTTTAGTTCATGATTAGCATGGTGGGGAGCATGGCAGGTGGCAAGTAGGCATGGTGCTGAAGAAGGAGCTGAGCCTTCTACAGCTGGATTGTCAGGCAACAGTTAGGGAGAGACACTGGGCCCAGCTTGTGCTTTAGCAACTCAAAGTCCACCCCCAGTGACACACCTCCTCTAACCAAGCCACACCCCCTAATCCTTCTCAAGTAGCGTCACTCCCTGATGAGGAAGCATTCAGATATATGAGCCTATAGGGGCCATTCTTATTCAAACCACCACATCTTAAATCAAATAAGCAAGCAGTATGGTGTGGGATTCCCCTCTGTATGCTCAGAAATATGCTTTATTACCATTGGTTGATAAAGAAACTGCTTCAGTCTATAGCAGGGAGGAATATAGCCAGGCTGGAAGATAGATATATAGAGAGAGTAGAGAGTAGTCAGGGAGATGCCATGTAACTGCCAAAGGAGACAGATGCCTAGAACCTTTACCATTAAGTCACAGCCTCATGGCAATACATAGAAATGGGTTGATTCAATATGTAAGAGCTAGCTAGAAATATGCCTGAGTCATTGGCCAAGCAGTGTTGTAATTAATATAGTTTCTGTGTGATTATTTGGGTCTGGGCTCCTGGGAAGCTAAAGGTGCAATCTCCTTTTACAGCAGTAAGATTAGATATGAAGGTTTTTGTTTGTTTTTATCTTTTTGGGGTTAAATTCAGCACCTTGCCCATGCTAAGCACACACTCTACCACAGAGGTATATCTCTCAGCTCAAAAGTAAAAGAACAAATTCTCTGAAGATGAGCAGGAGCTATCCAATCACAATGAAGGTCCCAAGCCCACACCAAATGAGAGAGGAAGGAAACTGAGCAGGAAGAGTTTTGCCTCACAACAGCAATTGTGTGAAACTCTTGACTGGGCTTCTGGAAACACACAAGCCCAGCAGCTCACGGGAGGTTGCAGGAGACGAGGGAGGTTTGATTCCAGCACCGCTGCCTTCACCTTCACTGCTGCTGCCACAAGCAGCCCAGGGACAGCGCAGACCATGAGTGATCTGGGTCCTTCCTAAGTGTGGCAGTTGGAGGTTGTCAATCAGTCATACTCCCTTGTAGCAGAGTCTCTTGAACAGGTCACCTTCTATGAGTGTTCCTGATGCCTGCCTGCTAAATTTAACCAATTTTTCTATAAAAAGCTATTTTTATTACTTTTTTGTATTAAAGCAGTTTTGAGAATGTGTTCTTTATATGGGAGAAGAATTCCAACAGGGATGAAATAATGGGTGTTTTTATGTTGACTAGCCTTAAAATATCTACTAGGAATTTAAATGTTATTTTAATTAGAGGATGTAAAAGAACTTAAAAATGTCATTCATCATTAGCTTCTCAGTGACACAGCTTAGACACACCACTGGGTGATGTCCTGTAGTCTCTCCACTTGTTTGAAGTGAAACCCTTGGGACCATTTGAAAAGCACCCTCTCCATGGCTGGATTTGCCTGCTTCTGATCCATCTGTCCTTTGGACCCTTCTGATTTTGATCTATAACCAATTTGTTTTCCATGGAATCAGCTACTTCCAAGAGAACCAGGAAAGTCTGGGGAAATCAAGTCAACTGCAGCCTAATTCGCTTGTTACTACATAGCCGTGAGACCTGGAGGGAATCACTCCACCCGCAGGTTTCAGTGTCCACATCCATGGGATGAGCTTTGAAGATAGGAGAGTCTGTTGGCTTTATCCAGGCTATGGAATATCACAGTTGAAGTTGTAGATTATGGATAAAAACATATCTACATTTGTTATCGACATTAAAAATAAAGACATGGGGGTCATAGTTAGGAACTGATTAGAAAACAAATATTTTGGAAAATTGAATTAATAATACAAGTTTCTGGTATGGGCTCTAGGGTATTTTGTTGATTCCCATGAGTTAAGGTTCAATATGCATAGGGTTAATTTTTTACATCTAACTATATTTTCGGGCCCTCTAGATTTGTTGAGTTACTACAAAGATAATGGAATTTTTATTCACTTGTGATTTGAATTTAAGTTGGAAAATATTAATGATGATTCATATAGGTGGGTGGTATTGGTGGCAGAGGGAGGCTGAGGTGGGCTGATGGGACAATTGCCAAGAAAATGGATTTAACATTTCAATGCGAAAAGAAATTAGGTTTGTTACTTGATGTGCTCTTGACAGCAAGTGACTGTCATGGCTTATCTAACACAGAAACAAAGTGAAACAAGAAAACCAGTGAAAGTTTAGGCTCTGTGAGTTGAGGCATCATCCAGTGTAAGGGAGCCATGACTGGATGGCACTCCCATGTGTCTACATCTCATCCCGAGTTCAAGGCTTAGTTCAGTGAACTAAATTTTATTTACTTTTTTTGCTTTAAACTATTTCTTTACTTAAAGTGTGTGTTTGTGTGCACACAGAAGAGCTAAGGTGTGTGGAGGTAAGAGGACATCCCATGGGAGTCAGCTCTCTCCTGCTGTGCTGGGCCCCAGAGATTCCACTCAGGTGAGCAGGGTTGGTGACAGCCATATTTATCTATTGATTCACATTGCTAACCCCAGAACTGTATTTTAAATGAACCTGAATTGTTTGTGGGAGACCTGAGGAAGGGAGAACATTTTTATGAGAGATTTGGAGATGATTTTACAGAAGGAAGATCCAACAGGTTCAGTGTGGTTGGGAAGAAAGCTAGATGATGGGAGATGCCAATGGCTACCTCTGGAACTAAGTTCTCTAGATGGGAGATGCCAATGACTACCTCTGGAGCTAAGTTCTCTAGATGGGAAATGCTAATGACTACCTCTGGAGCTAAGTTCTCTGGATGGGAGATGCCAATGACTACCTCTGGAGCTAAGTTCTCTAGATGGGAGATGCCAATGGCTACCTCTGGAGCTAAGTTCTCTAGATGGGAGATGCCAGTGGCTACCTTTGGAACTAAGTTCTCTTTTGTTTTGTTTTGTTGAGACAGAGTTTCCCTGTGTAGTCCTGTCTGTTTTGGAACTGGATTTGTAGACCAGGCTGGCCTTGAACTCAGAGATCCATCAACCTCTGCCTCCCAAGTGCGGGGATTAAAGGCATGTGTTACCACCTCCAAACTTTAAATTAAATTTTTCAACAACCAGGTGAGCTGTGTAACAATCATATAATTATGAAGCTAAAAAAGGGAAAGAACATACTGTTTCCTCTTCCAGTTTTCACTTCCCTACCATGTTTTTATATGAATCTTTTCAATTCTTGCAGGCTTCTTTTGGCAACTAAAAGCACATTGTAAGACTGCCACAAGTGACATAGTTGGACACTATCTCAAAAACAAAGAAAAATACAAAACAATGAAAGAAAATACACAATACAAAAGGAGTCGTACTATAGACCATTGCACATCTTTTTAAACTTAATGTATACTTTTGGGAGTCATTTCCAAGTAAATATGCTTAAAATAAAAGGGCCTCTCATCTGTCTTGAATAGCTAGAATTGGAGGAGCCTTTGAAGTGTGTGTGTGTGTGTGTGCGTGTGTGTGTGTGTGTGTGTAAACTCAGCACAGTGGAAATTTCCTGGAATCTGTGAAGGTGATCCTAATGAGGACTCCTAGTAATGGGAGTCAGAACTGGCCATCTCCTGTCACCATGGGAGGCTTCCAGTAGCAGGGCTGGGTTGCATTTATCTGAGTTTTTGGTGGGGGGTCCCATGAGCATCCCCAAACAGTTCAGCTGTTACTAAGACAATGAATGGGTTGTTCTCCACACGCTGACAGCAGGGTCATTGAAAACGGAGAAGTTGAGCTGGTGCTTATGGGGGGTGTTCAGCCGGATGTTCTAGTCTCTTTGGTGAGGGAAGGTACTCTGGAGGCTACTGAAAGAGAACTGTAGAAACCAACCAAGCCACAAAGCCTTTGGCCTATATTCTGTTCTGTCTGCCAAATATTCTAGGGCAATGGTGGCACAGAACTCGTGGGAGTGGCCAACCAGTATCTGATTTAACTTAAGGCCTATTCCACAAGAGGGAACCCACACTTGATATTCTTATTCAGAACCAGAGATTTGACAGACCAGAGACCTAGGGTAAAAGAAAACACTACTGGTATTAGTATGTGCACTCCTGATGATATCTGCTGCACACATAGATCAGTGCCTTATCCGGCCATCACCAGAGAGGCTTCCTCTTGCAGCAGATTCCAACATTACACACAGAGAGACCTTCGAGCATTCAGCTCTAAATGGAAGGCTGGATTAAATTACTCCCCTCAGAGTTAGGGAATTCCAAGGAAGAGGAGGCAGGAAGCTTGGAATAGCCAGAGAGGATGGAGGACACCAGGAGAACAAGGCCCTCTGAATCAGCTAACAAGGTGCATGTGAGCTCACAGAACTGAAGCAGCAAGCCCAGGGCTTACAGGATTCTATACCAGGCCCTCTGCATATATATTATAGCTATCAGCTTAGTATTTTTTATGGGACTCCTGACTGTGAGAACAAGTGAGTCTCTGACTCTTTTTCTCCTGTGGGTTGCCATGTCCAACTTCAATATGGTAGTTTTATTTCATACTATTATTATTTTGCCATGGTTGGTTGTTGTCTCTTAGAAGCCTGTTCTTTTCTTTTTTCTTTCTTTTCTTTTCTTTCTTTGATACAGGGTTTCTCCTCTGTGTTGCTTTGCTGCTTTGGAGTCTGTTCTGGAACTGGAACTAGCTCTTTTAGACCAGGCTGGCCTCAAACTTGCCCTTGCCTCCTGAACGTTGGGATTAAAGGCGTGCACCACCACCTCCTGGTGGCAGCCTGTTCTTTTCTAATGAGAAACAGGAATTGTATCTGGAATGGCAGGAGGTAACTGATAGGAAAAGAGGGAGGGGTTGTATTGTATGAGAAAAGAATATATTTCCAATAAAAGGAAAAACAACAACAGCAAAACAAAAGCACAACACAACAAAACAAAAAAGAAAGGAAAGAAGGAAGGAAGGAAGGATGGAAGGAAGGAAGGCAGGAAGGAAGGAAGGAAGGATGG
>LOJH01047916.1:0-13121 GCA_001685095.1 Ellobius talpinus
CATTTTATTAAAATACATGATTGACAGAATACAGACAATTCTCCCGCACCAGTGTGGCTGTGTCATGAGTGGGTGCCTGAAGAGTACAGAATAAGGCATAAGATCCCCTGGAACTGGAGTTATGGGCAGTTATGAGTTATTTGATGTGATTCTGGGCATCAAATTGTGTGTTGTGGATAAGAAGGGGCCCTTAATCTCTGAGTCATCTTTCCAGTCCCTCGGTATTCTATCTTATTATAATTATTCCCTTGTATGTCAACTTTTGGAACTAGACATTAAATAACTTTCAAAGCTCTATTTGGAATTAAATACATTTCCTTTTTCCCTTTATAGATGGCTATGTTCTTCGGAGTTACCTGGTGGACAAGTAAGGCCATCATTTTCTTCTACTATTACTGTATTTATTAAGAGAATCTTCTGGTTTCCTTAAGGAGTCATTTCCAGAATGCCATGGATTGAGCAATGTATTATATTTGTTTCAATATAGTAATACCAATAACAACGCTGAATATGCTCATCTGAATTAGGAAGCAAGTCTGGCTCACTCATGGTGAATAGTCTTATATACTCATTGAGCTGTCTGTTCAGCAAACCCTGAAGGCACACAGGGAAAACACTACCCTTTCCACTAATTGTTTGCATTTTGTTTATTATTATAGTATTAGAACAGAGCTAACTAGAGCCAAATGGTGTGTGTTGTAAGTGCTAATATCATCAGTTAATAGCTCATAGTTCAGCTCCTAACTGAAGATTTTTCTATATTCACACCAAGCATAATGCTTTCTTATGTTGCCTTATTGACAGTACGCCCCCTCAAAAGAGATAGTAATCAATGACTCTTGTATTCTTATGAATAAGACCTTTTCACCATCTGTTACAGCCTGGTACTTTTAAGTCCTTGGATTCCTCTAAAGCACTTTAAAATTCTACAGCAAGACACCTAGAGCAGAAAATTAACCCCACTATCAGGCCAAGCAATTGAAATAGTTGTAAAAATTGACATAATGAAAGAATCAGGGATTCAAAACCCATTTACCATAAGCAACAGGACACACATGTTAAGAATTCTGTCAGCAAACCAACAGAGAGCCAACAGGGGAACAACCCTAACATCTGTGTTTTCTTCAGCATATGTATTTCAGTGGTGGGCACGGGATATCTGAGAGGCTTTGTTCTAAGAAAGATGCAGATTTTCTGGGAAGAATATGTCACAGATAGGAGCCCATCTTCATCTGTGATGACTTCAGGATGGTTAAAAGAAAACGGAGAAAGGACACTCAGTGACTATTGGCTCGCTACCTGTTAAAATGCATACATCAATAAACATTTGTGGACTAAACAGCAGGAAAATTTGTCCTCTGCATTCACATCAGATTTCCACTAGCCAAATGCTCCCTCAGCCTCAGAGACAGGATCCAAACAGAAGACATAGGGAGCTCACAGCATCTGCCCCAGGAGGCAGAAACAAGGGACCTGCTGCTGCTGCTGCAAGCCCAGAGATAGGTCACGAACCAAGAGCATGTCCACCCTAAGTGATGCAGCTGCCTCTCAGCTCTGAAGACGGCACTGCATCTTCCATTTCAAGATTATGGTCATAATTATAATATATTATTATATTGTTTATAAATCACTCATTAGACTATGCACACTTACAATCAAAGCTTACATCTGACTCATAGTTGTCTCCTAGCATATGAAAACAACTCAGTGTTTGTTAATGAAATATTTCATAAAGCTTCAGGGCTAAGCAAAACCTGAAAGAGTATAAAAGTAGCCAAAATTACTGCAGTGGATGTGATCTTCACAATAAGTAATATAAGAAAATTCTATGACTATATATTCCATAATTAGTATTTAAATCCTTTAAACTTGATATTTATGCACCATAACTAGAAACACGTGAAAACAATATAGCCATTTTCCATGCCAAATATATTGCATTCATTTAAAATTTGAAACATTTGAAACTCAAGTAAAGGTATAGATCTAGTAATAATAACTGTCAAAATTCATTGCACTTTTGGATTGAGGCTCCTGGATGAGGATTTTGCCTTGGCAGTTCAGTTTGTTTAGTTCTATACCCAGTTCTTAGGGATTCAGGGGGCCTATGCCCATGGCAGTGCTCAAAGGAGGGCATTATCTGTGCTCTCAAAACATGTGTCTATTATTCGTTTGTAGAATGAACGAGAAGTCAATAAAGCAGGGGAAAGAAGAGCTAGAGATTGATGTAGAATCTTTGTCCACTTACACATGCATATCATAGCCTCGCTTTACCTCTGATGGTTCTGATATACGGCAATCATATTACTGCTAGCTTCTATATATTAATGTTGGAAGATATTTTCTAAACAATAAAAATTGTGTTTTTTCTGTGTTTACAGTGATGGAGAAATCTATGATGACATTGCCGATGGTAAGTCTTGTGCAGCTCCCACCACGGTAACCGAGAAAACAGCTTGCTGACTTAAAGCCATCAGATATGATCAAAATTTGAGTCTCTTTAAAATGTGAGGAAAAGTAATGGTCTGGTGTCGTAGAGAGAGGGAGGGGTTCATCTTCACACACGGTTAGGAAATTAAGTGAAAACAAAAGTGTATTTATTCTCCAGAATGAGAAGTGTAAGACAGCCATGGTAGTTCCCACCTGTAGTCCTAGCACTTGGGTGGTAGAGGCAGGAAGATCAGAAGTTAAAGGCCAACCTTAACTACACAATGAAACTTGGGGCAAGCGTAGGCTACATGAGACCCTGGGTCAAGAACAACAGAACAGGGAAGAGATGGAAGGAGTGAAAAGGAGTGGAGGAAGGGAGAACTGTTTGGTAAATTTTGTATTGTAACATGAGTTAAGAGTTGCTGAGCTTTTTTTATCAGAGAAATGTGTTCTTAGTTAATAGGTAGCTTGTTTTTAAAGCTAACAATATTTATACCACAGCAACCATAACGCCCAAGAAGTTAACAATAGATTTTTTATAGCTTATAAAATATGAATTTAACAAATCCTAAATGAACAAGTGTAAAGCTGACAAATGCTAAAATATGTGACTAACAAATCTTTGATCAGCAAACAGATACATATTTCATAACTAATAATACTACTAAAATCATCAGGTATTTTTAAATGATGATTTAAAACATTAATCTCAACAAAACGTGCGCAGTTGTCATCATGTTGCCCTTTGGCTGGTGTGTGTATGTGAATGTGTGTGCTTGCATGTGTGTGAGTTTGCTTGTGTTTGTGTGTGTGTGTGTGTGTGTGTTGTTTTTTTTGTTTTGAGAAAAGGTCTCACTACATAGCTTCTGCTGGCCTGGAAGTTGCTATCTAGACCAGCCTGGCCTTGACCTCACAGAGCTCCACCAGCCTCTGCTTCTTGACTGCTGGGATAAAGGTGTTTGCCACCATACCTGGCATCATCCAGGTTTTTGTTGTTGTTTTGTTTTGTTTTTCACATCAGTTCTGGCATCAAACCTATTTCCGTAACTTGCAAGCAAATGCTTTTCTGATAATCACCTCCCAGCTCCGACCTTTTAGTCTTTAGCTTAAGAAACTTGTCAATACTTAACTAATCTCATTTCCAAAAAGTGATGTGATGACAGAATAATTAATCTTCAGTCTCATTTGATGAAGAATAAATCTCTCTAGGAATGTTGTTGAAATTGAACTATCAATGAAGGTGTCTTAGTTAGGGTTTCTATTGCTGTGATGAAACACCATGACCAAAAGCAAGTTGGGCAGGAAGGGATTTATTAGGCTTACACTTCCACATCATAATTTATGATTAAAGGAAGTCAGGACAGGAACTCAAACACAACAGAAGCCTGCAGACAGGAGCTGATGCAGAAGCCATGGAGGGGTGCTGTCTACCAATTTGCTCCCAATAGTTTACTCAGCCTGCTTTCTTGTAGAACCCAGGAGCACCAGCCCAGGGATGGCACAACCCACAATAGGTTGGGCCTTCCTCATTCAGTCACTAATTAAGAAAATGTTCTACAGGCTTGCCTGCAATCTTATGGAGGAGGTTTATCAACTGAGGCTCCCTCCTCTGTGTTGACTCTAACTTGTGTCAAGTTGACATAAAACTAGCCAGTACAGAAGGTTAGATATATTGCATTTCGCTTAACTAGTTTGTTTTCTTAATATAAAATAAGTAAGTTTTACTTTTTTTCTAAATCTTAATTCGGGAGAGATTGAATTTCCCAGATTTCTAACTTTAAGCCCTTAGGGCATGTTGTATATAATCTGTATTTAAATTTTTATGGCTAGATGTGGTGGTGCAGAGCCAGCACTTTGGGATATGGAAGCAGGAGGCTCAGGAGTTGAAAGTCCTGTTCGAGGATCTATTGAGTTCGAGAGCCGCTGGGCTTCATGAAGACTTGTTTCCAAAACCTTAATAGGGAGCTAGAAGAATGAATGACTCAGTAGGTGAAGCTTCTATTGCAATCATGAGGACCTGAGTCTGCTGGATAGAACACACATAAAATGACAGGCACAGTGGCAAGTGCTTCTAATCCCAGTCCTGGGGAGGTAGAGACAGGAAGACAATCCCTGGGGCTCCCTCTGATTAGTGGCACTGGAACCAATGAGAGACCCCGTCTCAGAGAAAGCACATGGTTCCTGAGGATATTGTTAGAGATTGTCCTCCAACCTTCACAAACACATGCATATGTATCTGCACACACATGAACACACACACATGAACATATAAAAATAATGAGTGAATTAAGGTTTTCTTTTCTTTTCTTTCAGGTTGCATCTATGACAATGACTAGCACTCAGGTCTGTTCATTCTGCTGTGACCAACATGAATTTTAATTGGAATGTTCTTGGGTATCATAGAAAAAATAAATGTACAAAATGAAATTTCAATCTCTTTATAAAAATTTGAAATTTTAAACTCAGAAAATGAACTCTTTACTATGTCAGAAGATTGGCAGTGAGATATAAGAATTTATCTCCTTTCTTTCTTTTCAATTTCTTTTGTGCAGGGGGCTCTTACTTTGCAGTTCAGGCCATCTTCCTGCCTCAGCCTCCCTAGTGGCTTGAGCCACCCAATGGGGCTTAAGGATCCCATTTTATTTCAGTTATGCTTATGAAGGCACTCGTTTTTTTAGACAACCATTAGGGACTCTTCCCCTACCCTATCCCTTTCCAAAGATATAAAGAAAAAAGAAAGACATCCCAGAGGAAGAAGAAAGAAGATTATACAGAAGGGATTCTTATTTTTAATCCCACAAGAGGGACAACCTATTGCTCGTGCTGCCCTTACGGCGCTTGTTCAAATTACCTACCCAGAAAAGGCGGAGCTAGCTCCCCTAGTTTCTGAAAGGCAATGGAGCAGTGATACATTAGTCTCGAAGTGTTCCCTCTCTGTTTGCTGGGAAGTCAAGTCAATCATTCACTAAGCATGCTTTACGTTCTGTATGCACATCTAAGATTACCCTGTACAGGAGTCTAAAGGAAGTCTTTTGTGGGTTCAGGCACACATGGTTGAATCCCAGACTCTGTTTAGATACCATTGTTAACTAGATAAAACTGTGAACACTGTGAGAAAGAACCTTGACACTCAGTCTCCTTTTACGGTAGCTCCTTACTGTGACGCCTCTATGAGAGGTTTTGTGTTTTGTGGTCAACTGCTTCTGAAGGGCCTAGTGATGTTTATAACCACTTTACTAGAAAGTTGTTCAGCAGAAGGAACACAAGGCAATAAATCCCAGTGGTTGGCCTGGGGCTCCCCATTGAAATGCACTCCTCACCACCTCCTCTGGACCGGCTTTTGAATGCTAAGGACATGAAGCACCAAACCAAAATGCTCAACATCCAAGAAGATAACAGATTAGAGAATATTTTTTGAAATTAGTAAATCCTAATGCTGGTTCGCTTATTGACCATGATGCTACCTTGGCAATATTCATTACCCTCCAGTGTCCTTATAAGATAGCGTTCAACTACGTTTATCTCAACATTTTCCACTACCAATTATCTCAAGCTTTTATGGTTCCCCCATCTCAGATGCACACTTCAGAAGGCTTTTTCTTTTTTCTTTCAAATCATTGATTAAATACTGATTAATATATTGTATATGTAAATTGCAAAGTCAAGGATTGTATGGGATAGAGAGATGACTCAGTTGGTAAAATGTTTGTATCCCAGATGACAATCATGTGTGCTGACCAGTACTTGCAATCCCAGTGCCAGGCAGGCAGAGATCGGAGGACCCCTGGGGTTCACTGGTAAGCCTGTGTATCCTAATTGGTGAGTTCCACTCCAAAGAGAGACTCTTGTCCTAGGAGATGGACAGCAACTGAGGAACAACAGTCAAGGTTACCCTCTGGACGCTACACATATATGCCCTCACATGCGTAGGAACGTGTACACACAGAATGAAAAATCTGTACAGTAGCTCCAAGTCTTCAGAAGGTTAGATTCAGGGTTTCTATTGAGTGTTTTGAAATGTTAGAAATGTCAGCTTCTACAGCTCAATTTCTAGGCTGCAGGACTCTGAGTATCCTAGGTTGGAAATGACTCATCTCAGATAGCCTTTAATCGGAAGTTCTTCGGTGGCATTAGTCAGCATGCATCCTCATGATGAACTTCTTTTGTCACTAGATACAAATTTCATGGCTCAAAAGTGACTGTGTGTTAACTTTGGAATCAAATATAGGTTAAATGCTGACTGTATTTCCAGTAAATTTCTGTGATTAAGAGTAACCCAGATTCAATGTAAATGTTAGGCTTTAAAAATCCCAAATTAGATCAAGAGACTATTTCAGCTTCGGTTTATATTCAAAGAAATGGACAGATACCTGTGAGAGACTTATGTAATAATTATTTAATATATGTTTGAAGTGTTAACTTTAATATACTAAATGTGATTTTGTTATAGATTGTGTGTGGAATTTTGTCATGTGAGAAGAGTGGCCAATAAAATAAATACCTTTTCAGCAAGTGACCTGGCCTTCCACTTCTTGTACTCACCAAGGTCATCAGCTTTCCTCTCCTTTGACGTGGTTCAGCGTCTGCTCCATCCTCCGGGTCTTGTTCCGAGCCACTCTCCCCGCTGCCTCTTGATACATTGTTTCTTATTTTGTCTTAGAAATAGATAACTAAGTACAATTCTCTCCAACTCCCTGCAACCTAAACTTAACCTATGTTCAGAATACTAAGAGGATAAAGACATCATGACCTGAATTCAAAGCCATAACCAAGCGTCCCCTTTCCTCCTAACTCCCCTCTGAGCTGCTTCCTATATAAACCATCCATGCCCTTTATTCTCCTTCTACCTCTTCTTCTCGTTCTTGTCTCCTCCCGGCTCCTTCTCTTTCCCTGCTCTGCCACATCTCTTCTCTCCTCCCTTCTTTCCCCACTTCCTTCCCACCTTTAACTTCGATGTGAGTAGTTTTCTCTGGATATTTAAAATATGCTAAAATATTTCTTAGCTGTAAGAAAACCCGCAATTTTAACTTGAACCCAAATACTTCACCTACAACCCATTTCAACATTCCCTTTCTCATTCCCTTATCTTAAAATGGTGAACTGCATGCCTCGGATTCCTCTAGTTGTTCGGAATTGGATGACCCCAAGGCTCCCAATACTGTGTTTGGGAGAACATCGCGAGGTTTGTGTGAAGATCAGGATCCCTACAGGCTGTTCTAACCAGTGATCGAGAATAACAGGGGTAGAAGGCAGCATACAGACTCTTCACAGAGAAAATCCAGTTGAGGCCTCCACAATGACCTTGCTAACCCCTCCTTGGAGTCCAACCATCCTACTTCCTGCCTTTACTAGGGTAGGTGTGCCCTCCTGTCACCAGGCTCCTCCACCTGTCCTTGCTGGCTCTCTCACACAAACCTGTTCCTTCCTGTCCACTGAAAGAAAACTCCTGCATTATCAGTTCATCTTGGTGTCAGCTTTCCAGGGAAGACAGACAGAACACAGTACAGCTGAAAGATTAGTAAAACCTGTACCTGTCTGGGCAGTGGTGGCAGGGGAATTAATTAAATTAAATTAATTAAATTAATTAATTAACGGTGCATGCCTTTAATTCCAGCACACAGGAGGCAGAGGCAGAGTTCAAGGCTAGCCTAATCTACAGAGTGAGTCTCAGGGCAGCCAGGGCTACACGGAGGAAACTCTGTCTTGAAAAAACCAAACCAAACAAACAAACAGAAATGTATTTGAACCCTGGGATAAACTGAATCAGAATTTGGGGGGAGTAATTTTGGGAAACACTTTTAAGTAACCCTAAATATGAGTTTGAAGTTACTTTTGAGCATCCCCCCATTCATCCTTTGTCATGTTCTCAAGATCCATTCAGTCTCCAGATGGCTCTAACTTGGCTGCTGTTACCATCACTTTAAAGCTGTTTCTATGTGATGTCCCAAAAGAGCCTGGTAGTAGTTCGTCTTCATTTTCAACGTGACAAAGTTTAGAATCACCGAGGATAGGAGAGATACCCGGGTATTTCTATGAAAGTGTGTGTTTGCAGAGAAGTTTAATTGAGGAGGAAAAGCACATTCTGAATGTGGGCAACACTCTCCCTGAAACCTCGGATAGAATAAAAAGAGGAAAACAAGCTGAGCACTCATCTCTGTCTCTGCTTTCTGCCACAGACACACTGAGACTCGACACTTCACCCTCGTGCTGCCATGCCTTTGCCACATGAAGGATGCTAACTGTCTTAGCGTTCTATTGCTATGGAGAGACACCATGGTCACAGTCACTTTTATAAGGGAAAACTTTTAGCTGGGGCTGGTTTACAAGTTCAGAGGTTTAGTCACGGTGGGAAGTGTGGCAGTATGCAGGCAGACATGGTGCTGGAGAGGTAGCTGAGAGTTCTACAACAGCAGAAAGAAAGCTCACCCTCATTGGCAAACTTCCTCTGACAAGGAAACAAGTCCTAATAGTGCCACTCCCTAGGAGCCTAAGAGGGGCATTTTCATTCAAATCACCACATTCTCCCATAGGCTCGTGGTCATATCAATGCAAAAATGCATTCAGTCCAACTTCAAAAGTCCCCATACTGCATAGGAGTCTCAACAATGTTTATAAGTCTAAAGTCATCAAAGTCTCTTCTGAGATGCATGCAATCTCTTAACTATAAGCCCTTGTAAAATCAAAATCAAAAGGCGGATCACATACTTCCACATAATAACACAGACTATACATTACCATCCCAAAAGGATGGAAAGGAAGCACAATGAGGAAATGCTAGACCAAACAAGACCAAAAACTGTAAAACTTTAAGACAATTCTGAAGCCATTTATGACAATTCTGAGCCTTCTCAGTCTCAGCAGTAATGCTCCCCCCTTCCCCCTGGGAACCAAGGACCTAACAATTGCCCACACACATACTGAAATGTTGGGAACTTTCCATCCTCTCCCTGAGTCCTTGTGAATGTTCTCCAAATAGAACTAAGTTATTGAATAGGGGCAAGATAACTCTCAGTGACTGATGTTTTGACTTAGGTCCTGGGAAAGGGGCAAAGTGACCCTCANCCAAGGACCTAACAATTGCCCACACACATACTGAAATGTTGGGAACTTTCCATCCTCTCCCTGAGTCCTTGTGAATGTTCTCCAAATAGAACTAAGTTATTGAATAGGGGCAAGATAACTCTCAGTGACTGATGTTTTGACTTAGGTCCTGGGAAAGGGGCAAAGTGACCCTCAGATGTTTTCCCTTGCCTCATCTGATCTGGCAGCCACTCTCCAGCCAATTATTGGTAATAGCCCTTTTGAATAAGCCAATCACAATAGTTAAGAAACAACCCCCAGACGCCTCTTCCCTCTGTGGCTTTTCCCTTTAAAAATAGCCTGTACCAGCCATTTGGGGTCTTTCTAGCCTCCCTAATGCTAGAAGACCCTGTCATGACAAAATAAATAAAATCCTCATGCTTTTACATCAGCTATGGTAGTGAGAGATTGTCTCTGGGGGGCGGTGGGGGCGACTCCTCCTCAGTGATTGGACACTAGGGTCCAACAAAACAAGCTGGGCAAACTCTGAACTCTGCATGTCCATGTCTGATGTCGATGTGCTCTTCAGATCTCCACCTCCTTTCATCTCTGTTGACTACAGCAAACCTTTCTCTCTTGAGCTGGATCCACTCCCTGTTAGCAGCTTTCCTTAGCAGGTATCCCATAACCTGGCATCTCCAAAATTTTGGAGTCTCCAGGACAATCCAGGCTTTACCTTAACAGCTTCATGCAATGGCTTCTCAAGGCCTCCATGAAGGGACATCCCTGACACACATCTGGCCTCAGCAGCTTTCCTTTGTCACAGCAGGATATTCTACAACCCCTTTCTTCTGTCTTTAAAGCCAGAATCATGTAGTCAAAGCTTCCAAGTTTTGCTGCTTGCTGGGGCTGGAATATGTTCCCCTTATTCAAACACATTTTCACTAATTCTCTGTTTTTGATGGTTGCCTTCACTGCCTAAACTTGGCTGTCCTGAAACTTGCTCTATAGACCAGCCTAGCTTCAAACTCAGAGATCAGACTGCCTCTGCCTCCTGAGTACTGGGATTAAAGGAGTGTGACACCACTCTAGACCCTAAACTTTAATTTCTTTTCACAAGTTGGAAGCTTAGCTGGGTGGGGTCTTACCCTGAGGTCACCACTCCGTTTATTCCATTTAGCACCAGGTTATTCTTTTAATATGCTTATCTCCTTGAATGCAGAACTTAGCTCCTTTGCAGTTCCTCAAGCTGTACATTTTGTATTTTTCTTTGCTCAGCTTGCTTCTTTTCATTATAGATCTGCTTAAGACTGGCCACTAATAACCACATGATAGTCAATAGTAAGCTGTTTTGGAATTTTCTCTGCCAATGCTGTTAATCCAAAAAAAAAATCTTCAATTTGGCCTGAGGCAGAATTTTTGTACAAAGGCAGAAAACAGTCACATGCTTCACAAAAACAAATCTAGATGGCTTACTAATATTCTTTCCCTCTGAAACCTCTTGAGTCAGGCCATCATAATCTACGTTGCTCTCAGCACCACTGTCTTCTCTGCTCCTACTAGTGTGTCCCATTAGTTCCCACTTAAAGCATTCAACTGCTTTCCTAATCCAAAGTCCCAAAATTCACATTCTGCCAAGGATCATGGTCAGGCCTATCAAAGCAATACCCCACTTCTGATACCATCTTCTGTATTAGTTAATATTCTATTTCTGTGAAGAGACACATTATGACAATGGTAACTCTTATAAAGGAAAACATTTAATTGAGGCTGGCTTACAGGTTCAGAGGTAGTCCATTGTTATCATGGTGGGAAACACTGTGTCATGCAAGCAGACATAGTGCTGGAGAAGTAGCTGAGAGTTTTGAGTCCTCTGCAAGAGCAGCAAGTACCCCAACCACTAAGCAATCTCTCAGCCCAAGAATTATAAATTATTTTTAAAGACTATCAGAATGTGTTTTGTATACACATTAATCTGAAAATCATATTTTTCCTTTGTTTTTCTTGAAAAATCCTGTCCTCTAGCATTCTGACTCCCTTTTTTGTGGATCTATCAACAAATAATGGTTGTATCCTATGAAAAACAATGGTACTTATGATGATAAGATGGCAATTTGGTATTCAGCTTTTGGTCTGGGCATGGTAGAGAGCAGGGAAGACTGTGGAAAATTATGCAATATAAGTTCTGGCACAGGAGTAAGTTGCTAATTGTGGTAGATGTTGTTTATTCAGCTCTCCAAGATGCCCCTTCCTAACCTTCTAGCTGCTGTTCTGTGTCCTCTGAGCGTCCTCTGAGCCTAACCTTTATCAGTTCCTTCCAGAGGATCACCTGACTTCTAGCTTCTATACCATGTGACCCATGGGGAACAGCAGCAATCTGTCAGAGATACCAAGAGTGAGGATTCTTCAGAATCTCTCTGGAGGAGTCCACACAGCTAGTTGTGTTCTTGCTTCCCTGAAGTTCCAGCTCACTCAGACAGACCCTTCCACAGGATACTGCCTATCTGATTCCATTGTTTTGCCTTCAACTGGCTCCTTCGGGATTGCAGACACACCCAGTAAGTGTCAGTCAAAGGAAATCCCTCTTTATTTTGTAGTTTCTACACACTGTCTATCCACCTTTAAACAAGCCTTTATTGTGTCCTCAGACTACTCAGTTTGAGTAACTATTTGTTTTGCACCTAAGCCTTAATGACTCAATTATAATGGCTTATGAGTCCCATTTCACTATGTTTTTTTCCAGAATCTAGATAGAAAGCTAGTTTTCCTGTTTCTTAACCATGCAAGAAACAATTAAAGAATATTTTAATATGAGCATTAAAAAATTATGGCATCTGAAATGATGTCTTGGTGGTTACAAGCACTTACTGTTCTTGCAAAGGGCCCGACTTCACTTTTCAGTACCCACATTGCATGATTTACAACTGCCTTTAATTCTAACTCCAAGGGACCCAACACCCTCTTCTGTCCTCTTTGTGTATCTGGACTCACATCACACATCTACACATATAACTAAAAACAAGAAAATCAATTTTCAATTTAAAATTGGTGTTTTTACATTCTTCAAAGTCTAGAACATTGCAAACACCATGGCTTGAAACTAAATAGAATTCACACATCTGTAATCCAAGCACTCAGAGGTAGGATCTCTGTGAGTTTAAGGCCAGCTTGGTCTACACAGCGAGTTCCAGTACAGCCAGGGAAACAACAGAGAAATATTGTCTCAAAAAAAAAATTCTAAAATATAACCGTGGTTTGAGACACATCCAACTGAGCATAGTAGTCAGTAGCTAAAGGTCAGGTTCTTACCAAAGAAGATAAAAGAAATACCCTCTATGACACAAGTATCAACTCATTCAACTCAGTTCCTTGAAAAGGGTATTTGAGGGGAAGTAGAAAAAGACAAGGTCTCCTGAGTAAATTGGGAGCATGGGTACCATGGGAGAGGGTTGAAAGGGAAGGGAGAAAGAGGGAGGGGAGCAGAGAAAAATGTATAGCTCAATAAAGTCAATAAAAAAGAAAAGGGTATTTGAGATATTGTAATATTTTTCAAAAACTTTCGAAACCAGCAGTGGTGGCACACACCTTTAATCCCAGCACTCGGGAGACAGAGGCATGAGGATCTTTGTGAGTTCGAGGCCAGCCTGCTCTACAAGAGCTAGTTCCAGGAC
>LOJH01047918.1:0-13121 GCA_001685095.1 Ellobius talpinus
GAAAGTAACACATAGACAGATGACCCTCCTCCATCAAATCATGACCTTTGCCTCATCTAGTCTTTCTCTAATCTTTAATCTTGGTGCCAATTTTGAAGATGCCCTGTCACATTTATGCTTTAATAAGTGTCATTCTCCACCAGGCATAGAGATCTGTCTCATATAAATTTAGGTAGGGGTCCTAGGCTTTGCTAGATAGCTCACTGGAGTTCTTTCTGAAGAGGAATAATACCCCAAATCCCAAATCTGAAAAGTTTCTGTATTATTATGTAAGGCCTAGGAAAACCATCAAGCCAGAAAACTTAAAGTCATTTCCTTCTTGATTAGACAAAGAGAACGCTGCTGTATAGTTTTATGTCAACTTGGCACAATCTAAGTCATTTGGGAGGAGGAACCTCAATTAATAAAATGCCTCCATAATATCAGGTTTTAGGTAGAAGCCTACCTTGTAGGGCATTTTCTTAATAAGTGACTGATGTGTGAGAACCCAGCCTGCCATGGGTGATGCCATCCTTGGACTGGTAGGTCCTGGTTTCTATAAGAAAGCAGGTCGAACAAGCCATATTAACAAGTGAGTAAGCACCCCTCCATGGTCTCTGCCACAGCTCCTAACTCCAGGCTCTTGCCCTGCTTTAGTTCCTGTTCTGACTTCCCTCAGTCATGGACTATAATGAGGAAGTGTAAGCCAAATAAATCCTTTACTACCCAACTTGCTTTTGGTCATGGTGTTTCATCACAGCAATAGAAATCCTAATAAAGACAGAATTTGGGACCAGTTTTGTGGGTATTGGGATGTAGCTGACCATGTGGATTTTGAAAGGATGTGGGAATACTTTGGGATTTTAGCCTAGAAAAGCCATTGAGTGCTGCTAACTTAGTGAGCTGTTCTACAGGAGCTTGGAAGATAAGAATGTTGAGAGCAGCGAAGATGATAGAGCCCTGGCTTGTCAAGTTTCTGAGGTAAGCGAAGACTCTCCCTGGGCATTAGTGAAGAATCTCTGGTGTCTGGTCAGCTGGAGATGAAGAATCAGCTGTGATGAACAAGATACCGGAACTACTAAGGTAAGACCTTTGCTTTGCTGAGACAATGAATGCTTGTCATCTGGGGCTGAAGTAACAGCCCTGACTAAGGCGAGACCAGCATGATTGAAGTGTGAAGTCTTCTGGAAAGTGTTTCTTCAGGGTCAGCATTTAGCAGCTGTGTTCCAGAACGAGCCAAGATGGTACCTTTGTGCTGGCAGCTGAGCTTAACAGTCTAAGAGGCACCCAGATGGTATTGCTTTTGAAATCATAACGGGGTCATGGAATATAGCCGAGGCTTAGCATTGGGAGAGGCTGTTGGTTGAAAGTGCAGGCTTGGTGATGCAGGGGCCCTAGCATTTTGGAGATGTCAGTACCATAGGCTGACCACCAAGAACAGCAGCAACAGTGGAGTGGAGTCAGTGGGATCATAGAAGACAAGCTATGTTTGTTACAGAGCCAGAGAAGTGACCCAAGCTCTTTAAAGGAATCCCAAAGATTGTGACTAATTCCCAAATATTGAACGTTGTGTGATTTACATTGTTGGACTTTGGTTTTGCTTTGATCTGCTTGTGACTATGTCCTGATACTTCTGTATTAGAATAAAGAAGTAGTTAACGTTTTTAAATTTTATTTTATGTTACAGGAGCCCTTAGTTGAGAGACTGAATTTGTAAAGAGATTTTAGGTTTTAAAAGAGATTTTGAATTTCTAAGGTGTCAGAATTTGTAAAAACTGTGGGACCGTTTTAAGTCTGGAAAGCATCTTATATTGTGATGTTGATATCAATGTGTGGTCTTGGGGATGAACAAGAAAGGAAGGGTTGTGGCTTAACAGTAAGGTGTTTGTGTGTCAAACTGACAAGGAGTCAGTTGTGTTGGATGGTCTACAGAGCTAGTTCCAGGACAGCTAAGTCTGTTATAAAGAGAAACCCTGTCTCGAAAAGCAAAACAGAAAAAGGAATGACAAAATATTTGACTTGCCTAGTGAGGTTTCAAAATTAAAATGGTGTGTTTTCAAACTTCTTTCTCCCGTGTTTCCTCCAGGAAAACTTTGCTTTATATTCTATATAATTCACTCAAAGTAGACCAGAAGGAAGCACGGAGGGATTTAAATGCTTGTTGATATCTTAATTGGATATAATTTAAATATAAAAAAAGAAAATGCCTCTCTAAGATCAGGATATAGGCAGGCCTGTAGGGTGTTTTCTGACAATCAGTCAGAATGTCCCACAAGTCTTACGACAGTTGTCTTACGTTGCTAGTTTCTAGACAGGGGGGATGATTTCTTACTTTTTTAACTCTGGAAACCTCGCAGCATGCCTGGCACAGAACACCAGCCCCCACAGTAGGACAAATGGGTGTAATTGTTTGAGGGCAATGAAACAAAGGATAAGGGTTTGATAAACTTGTTTCTATTAGACTTTCCATTTCCAGGCAAAATATTTGAATTGGGCCTTTTGCATATTAAGGATTTGGCTTATTGGTAATTATTATTCTATTACTTCATATTTAGAAAATGTAGTACTATGAATAAAACTAATTTGAGGCTGCTGAGCAATGATTGCTGTTCAAATTCTTTTCCTCAGTGCAACAAATATCCGTCAGGACAAATTCACTCCCATGGGTTTAAAAAGTTGTCTTGAATAATAAGCAACAATAATTTGACAGTGACGACATTTAAATCATGCACTTGAATGCAATTCCCAGAGCTAGAGAAGCCGGGCCCAGTGACTGAAGCAGTGGATTGAATCTCTGCTGCCAGATGGCAGCTGAAATATAGTGGGCTTATAGCTGTCAGCTAGAGGCTTGCGTGCTAAGGAGGAGCCAGCTTTTCAGTGATGGAAAAATGGAAATCTGGGGTGGATACTTAAAATACTTGCATTGTTCTTACTGGCTCATAAAGGATAAGGGAAATGTTATCCGTGCACATTCTGCTTAGGATACTATTTGTAGTGAAGGTTTGTGAGCATCCCGTATGCATCAGGATGCTATTGTGCACCAGGATGCTATTGCCAATCTTTGTATATATACTTTGTGCTTTAAAAGAACCAGATTATAGTTTTGGAGCCGTGGTGTTTATGTGACTTTGTTCTGGTGGTTCAAGAGAAACACAAATAGTGAGAAAAACTTCCCACATCTCCTCAGCTTTTTAGCATGGGGCTTCTAAATTTTCTCTAATCACTGACCTCATTTTCTGGTTATGCTGTATGTCACAATTGGTTTGGGGAAAAATTCCTTCGAATTTTCTATTCTCTGCTAGAACAGCCTGGAAATATGTAATTCTTGATAAGATGAAGCTGTTTTCCATGTTTCTGTAAAGTTCCGTTAGGGAATGCATCTGGAATCATTCGACCATGCTCAATGTTTTAAAATGCCAGAATGAGGGTAACAGAAGAGACTCTTGAGGAAGGAGAGATGGGATTCGCTGTGCTCTGCTAAAACCAACTCAAGAAGAATGTATCTGGCCACATGTTTATCCTGATAAACATGATGATAGGGAACAGTTTGTTTAAGCACCGGCTGCCTGTATTTACTGGTGCATCTATATATAGGTTGTCACGCTGTGTAAAAGAGGCCATAATAGAAAACAGTTGCAGCCAGTGAGTTATGTAATGAGATCAATCCAATGAAAATCTGGCATCCAGATGCAGGGCTACTGACAGCGTGAAGAGTCAGCTTCTCCACCCTTTTAGGGATACATACATTTCCTTTTGGTCACTGTTCATGAAATTACATTGTTATCTCCTTTAGTTGTTCAATGAGCCCCTGGAAAGATGAATAAAATGCATTAAGATGGAAAGAAAAGGAGAAATGCCTCAGGCTAAAGAGTTTATGGCTGGAAAACTGAAGATTTTTATGCAGGTAAATTTACCAAATAAAAAAGAGCCACAGAGTCTTGGGCCATTCAGAAATAAATATGCTGTTCCTGGCTTGTGATATTTGCAAAATCCTATAGTATTGTAACTCTCATTCTCATAAATATAGGACACTAGTCTTCATAAAGGCCTAAAAAATCATTCCAATGAAGGTAATATCAAAAACTGGTGAGGCAGGGATTACTTAAGTGAAAATGAGTAGGGTTTCCATCACTTTAGTTTCACAATTTGACACTATTAAGGTTATTATATAGATGCCTGCCAGCACAGTTACCATTAAGAACCTTTCAGTATTTCCATTATAAATCTCATTTTTCAGGGGTTAATAACTTGGTCATAAAAATTCACCGCAGGCTGAAATCAAGTCTTGAAAGGAAATAATTTTTCTTAATCTGAGCACAAGAACTTGCCCATGTACCAGAGACTAAGAAGATCTGAAATCAGAAAACATAAATTACATGTATCAGTGTGTTCCAAAGAAATAAAATCAATAGGCTACAAGAAATGATATAGGAGATATCTTGTGAATGTGCTCCCATGACTATGAAGGGTAAGTCTGCTGACTGGGGGCCAGGAAAACTAACAATATAGTTTGAGTCCCACACTGATACCTTAGAATGGAAGGAGAGAACGGGGATCAGATTTGGAGGTCTAAAAGCCAGGAACAAAGATGTCCACAGCACGGAGTGGCAGATGCTCTAGTTTAAGCTCTGGATGGAACCTTGTCCTTCCTTCGTCCTTTTCTTGAGTTTTGGCTTCTAGGAATTGGAGGACACCTTACCCACATTGGTGAATGTGAACTCTTTAACTCAAGTCTACCCATTCAAATGCTGATCTGTCTCAGGAACACCCTCATAGATACATCCAGATCATGATGTTTTGCCAGCAACCCTAGCATCCTTTAGCCCAGTCAAGTTGACACATAGTAATAGCCATCGTAATATATACAAACTTTTGTCTAAAACACTTAGTACCAACTCTGGTGCTGTAGAGGTAGCAATATATTTGGTGGTGTTTGTTTCTTGGTGGTTGTTTTCTATCTCTCCTCCTACCCTCTCTCATATTCCCTTTTTTTCCTCTCCCTGCATCTTAACTTTGTTATTATTCCTTTCCTGCCAAGTTACATCATTGCAAGTGAAATTCAATTCTTCTCATGTAATAAATACTTGAACTTTTCTCAGTAGAGAATGAACAAAAATGTCCTATGTGTAGCTCAGAACTGTATGTACGGTTATAGAGATGAGCTCATTTTCCCCTCTGTCCCCATAATATGTGTAGTACTAAAATACTATAAATAGGACCATTGTGTGCTTCATTCTGTATAACAGGAGAACTACAGGGTGTGGCTCCTGTGAGGAAACAGCTTAAACTATGTCCATTTTGAGTAGCCCACAGAATGTGACACACTTGTCCTAGATTTACTAGAGGCACAGTAAGTATTATCGTTTACTTCCTGTTGGCTGTGCTAAACACCATGACCAAAAGCAACCTGGGGAGGAAAGGGTCTGTTTCAGCTTATAGGTTAGATTTTATGGTCAAGGAATTTAAAGAAAGAAACTAAAAGCAAAAGTTTAAGGTAAAAACCAGGAAGAAAAGTTGCTTACTGACATGCCCCCCATGAATGGTTCCTCCTCTCCTCTTATATGGCTACCTCTCTTCAACTTCTAGGAATGGCACTGCTCACAGTAGATTGGGGCCATCTACATTGTCAACGAGCAATTAAGAAAATGCCTCACTGATTTGGTGACAGACCAGTCTTATCTGGGCAATTCACAGGTGAAGTTTCCTTTTCTTAGGTGACTCTATATGTGTCAAATTGACAGTTGAAGATAACTATGTTAATATCTGTGGAGTTCTACTCACATTTATGGTATTATATATGCCAATATAGTAGACCTAGCAAGAACTTTCAAAAATGCTTTTTCTTTTTAAAATACATTTTGAATGAAAATAGAGTCACAACACTTTCCCCTTCTCTCTCCTCCATCTGGTCACTCCAACAGATCCCCTCCTGTGTCCTTCCACTCTCAAGTTGGTAGTCTGCTTTCCTTTGTTATTGTTACATAAATATGTATATATACACATATAAGCAAGTATATAATTCCAACACACTGAACCCATTTTTGTTGTCTGTGTGTGTATGCTTGCAGGACTGACCACTTTGTACTGGATAACCAATATGGGGGCTCATCCGTGGGAGAGGCTAATTCTCCTTCTCCAAGAAGATTTTTGTCTGAAGGTGGGACAACATGATGCTTTCTCTTTTCCACATCAATATGACCTATAATAAGTCGGGAGGTAGTAGTGTGCACCTTTAATCCCAGCACTTGGGACGCAGAGGCAAGCGAATCTCTGTGATTTCGAGGCCAGCCTGGGCTACAGCATGAGTACCAGAACAGACTTCAATGCTACACAGAGAAACCCTGTCTTGAGAGAGAAAGGGGGGAGATGTTATCTAATTACCTATCATATTGTCGCTGTCTTGGTCTTGTTTATGTAACCATTTCTTGGAGAGACTGCTTCTCAGCAGACTTTCTGATATTCTGGCTCTTAAGATCTTTCCACTCTCCTGTGTTGTCCCTCAGCAAGAATTTATATCATTAAAAGATCTGTACTACCTGCAACTTTAATAATATAGGCTAATGTTTTAAACACCTAGCTAAAGAGATATGTTCTGGTGGTTAACAGCTAATTTACCTTTTAACCATTTTTTTCGTGCAATTCTGCAATGCTCAAAATTCAACTTCTATATTTATTGGGGTGGGTGGGTGGAAGACTGTCAACCTTCTCTGTGTCATGGACCAGTGAACTAACTATGAAAAATATCATGGAACTACCTTTAGGGAGAGCTTAAGAAATTGAATAAAAGAGAAAGAGATGCCTACCAAATTTTAAGTGCAAGCAATAAGAGCCAATAAGCTGAAACATTCTGGGCAGTTTCAGTGAATTACTTGGACAATTAGGCATTGATGTGTCTTGTTGACTCCTGAAACACGAACATTCTCAGTTGTGCCTCAATCTTCTTATTGGTGTGCTGAAATTCTTGTATTATGTATTGCAGTGTGTGTGTATGTGTGTGTGTGTGTTTGTGCACGAGTGTGCATGCAGGCATACACACGTACATATGTGTGCAGAGGTTGATGTTGGGTGTCTTTCTCCATCCTGCTCCATGTTATGCTTTGAGACAGGAGCTCTCTTTGAACCTGGAGCTGACTTATTCTGCTAACTGACTCATCAGCAGCCCTAGGGGTTCTCCTGTCTCTGCCTTCCAGGACTGGGATTACAGGTACCTGTTCCTGCAGAGGTTGCGTGTTCAGCAAGGACTTTACTGACACACCTTCCAAGCCTCTGGCCTGTGCACTGTTATCAGCTTCTACTAGTACTTAGATTTCCTTTTTGGCCTGTGTGATACAGTAGTACTTGGTGTTGGTTGGATAGGCATCTTCTGGCTATCCCATACATCTTCAAGTGGCAGATATTGGGCGATCCCATGTGCCTTGCTGCCCCCTACTGGTAAGAGAAGACTCTTACAGTTGGGGTTCCAACACAACCAGAGAGGTACCTCTTATGAGAACTTCCATAAACTCCCTTTTAAAACTAAATAAATTGTATGTAGTACAATTTATTACCTTACTATTTAGTTTGGGTTTTGAATTGTTTCTTTTCCTTCATAAATTTATAAGGAATAGCTTCATTTTCTCATGGTCTTTCTTTAAAATGGGCAAGCACTGCTGAGAGCACAAGACACCCAATCCTTTTTGGAATTGTGGAAATATTTTCCTTCTCTTTACACTGAAACTAAAGAATTGATTCTTTATGTTTCTGAATACAAAGTTTTGTCTCTAAATTGAAAACATATTTTTTGTGTGTGTTTTAAACAGAGAATTTTTTTTGCTGTTTCGGTGGGGGTGGGGGCAAACCCACCAGATCAAAGCTCAGCTTGGTGGTTTCTGATAAGGACTTTCTACTTTGTAGATTGTCACCTTTCACTCACTGCATCTCACATGGTAGAGAGCTCTTTGTCCCTTCCAGTTACAAGGACACCAGCCCTGTTGGGCTTGAGCCCCAACCTTATTACTTCAACTACGTTTGATCACCTCCTTAAACACAGTCATGCTTGAGGGCAGAGCTTCAACATATATGAATTCTGCAGGAATACAACATCTCTTCTGTAACAGAAATATGTAAATTTCAATACTCTTAGTTTTTTCAGTTACCCGCTTGAACTATTCTTTTTAAAAGCTTAGATATGTTGAGTTAATAATTGACCTGATTGTTGTTAATATTAGAATGATAAGGTATGATGACAATACAGCTGAGAAAGTGGATCTAAAGCCTAGATAAGGAGGATTGATCAATCGATAGATAGATAGATAGATGATAGATAGGATGGATCAATAGATGGATGACCAATAGACAGATATATGACAGATAGATAGATATATGACAGATAGACAGACAGACAGAAAGAAAGAAGTCAATGTGCTACCTTTCACTACAAAACAAATTATAGAATATAGCCAGACAAAGCATCTATGTATTTACATTTAGTCATCTAATAAAAGATGATTGAGACATTAAGATAAAGAATATTTTCCCACAAGGAATACACAGACTTAAGAATGTGTATATAAAATACACATTGCAGTTTAAGGAGCCTAGCCTGAGGGTCAGAGAGGAACTTAAAAGACTTGCTACATTCAAAGGCTATAGTTTAATGTTCCCTGAGTAGCCCATAGAGTGCTGGTCTAGAATACAGAACACACATGTGGCCTTTGTTCTTTGTTAGTCTGCAATCAAAGACCATAAGTGCTTAGGTCTGACAGCTTGGCACTTTCAGAATTTTCTTAAATCACGTCATACTTTCTTCCACTAGGCTGTCATGCTGACTGAAGCAGTAGGTTATACCTTTTGGGTTGAAGTATGCAGCGAAGAGTCATTGATGTGCAGCTGAAACAAAAGCAAAACAAAACTCTCCCTCCCTTTGTTTTGTTCTTTTGCTGCTCGGTGGGGACAGACTAATCTCTACTGGGGCCTTCTAGACATTTCAGAGTAAAAGGGTTAGAAACAACTGACTTGAAAACCTTGATATCTTGCTGGCTTTCTTTGAATTTCCTTTGACAGTTTTTTCTTTCTTCTTCTTTTTCGTTTTAAACCCTGGGGAAAATAGACCTGGAACCACCTTTCATAGTTGTGTATGGATGTGCAAGGCATACACACAGCTCTACCTATAGGCATTGTCATCCACCGTGGGAAGAGGCCATGATTCTAAGTATACCATGTCCAATCATATACACGTCTTGCTTTGATAAATAACTGTAGAAAATGTTATCCATTTGAAAATAAGTCCTTAAGTGAAACTGGAGTCTGTACCATCAAAAGACAAAAGGCATATATCTATAATCCCATCTTTCAAGAGCCTGCGTCAGGAGGACACGTGGAGTTTGAAACCAGACTGGACTACACAGTGAGTTGCGGACAAGCCTGGACTACAGAGTGAGACCTGTCTCGAAAAAAATGATAATAATGCTAATTGTATTCCCTTTTTGTGCAGTTTCTAGTCTGAAGGAGAGAAAATGTGGCTGTCAAAATTGGTTGTCTTTTATCTGGAGGTCAGTTCCTCACTTGTGGATCTGTTTTGAGCCTGGGTGACTCTTTGTTCTCCCCTGAATTCCCTCCACCATGTTCCCCCATTAATCAAAGGAAAATAGTGTGTGTTACTAGCCTACTATAGTCTGATATGAATTTAAGTTGTTATCTCTATTCAGGGGATTCATATTTTTGGATTTACCCATAATACTAGAATAAATGTCTTTCATTTTATTTTTTCTAAAAGAAACCTTAGACACAAGCAGAGAAAACAACTGCTTTAGTAGTCAGAGAGACTTCCCATGGCTATCAAAATCATACAGAGGACCAGTTACCGTCTTTGAGAAGACTGATGTAAAGTTAAAGGCAGAACTATAAGGAAGGAGCAAGTTGACACAGTATTTCAGAAGTCAATAAAATCGAATTAACATTTACAGTTGGCTACTTATATGCTAGGCAGCATGAAAGAATTTTACATTTTCTTAGCTCACTTAGAAGTTGCCAACAACTCTGTCCACCACAGAAGACATAACATTGTAGAGAGTAAAGATTTCCAAAACTCTCAAAACTAACAAAAGAAGTCTGATCTCTCTGACTTCAGTGTATATTGTCTCGGCACAGTAAAACATTGTCAGTATGCATTTGGATGTATGGCTGCATTTATTCTATCCAAAACTTGCTTGGACCGTTTTGGATTAATGTGCTCTATTCATGACTGCTATGTAACTTTTGCTGGGTTTTACATGGTAAATGAAGATGAACCACTTTTAGAAATGTCTTTATTCATGCATTGTTCAAAAATGGTCAGTGTAAGGGGATGTAAAGGTTATTAGAGAAGAGAGATGCAAAAATATCCAAGAGCTACCTCATACCCAGCTGCTGAATGTTACTCTCCAACTAGCCTCTGAATATGAACATTTCTGCATTATTTGAGAATCAGTCAGGTGAAGCCAAGCCACACAATTTCATTAAGCTCAAAAGTCAGGACACCTCGAGACACCAACAATGTGAAAGTATGGATATCTAGAACATGTGGTTGCCTGTCAGGGTTATTGAGGCTAATTTTCTATTTACTCCGAATTAGTTTATTCTACAGTTTCACTTAAGATTGTGATATAACACTTTACTAAAATGAATAAATCATTTTTATCAATTGTGAAATAAGGAGAAAATTAGGTGGCAAATAGAAACAAATTAATAATAGTTTGCAAGATACAAACTGACTTAGTGGCTTGTTCAGTAGGATCGTTTTTTTTAAGGAAACCTGTAGATTATTCTGGGATCTAAACAGCAAGCATATCTGAGCAAAATAGTGCAGGAAATGCAAGCAAATCTTGTTTATCTCAACAAATATACCCATTTATCTACAATCAATTCTCTCTATATGAATCAGGGTTGGCTTGGAATCCCATTTTTCATGCGTGCGAAAATTCATTTTCTATGGGCTTATATTTTAGGATCAGTTTTTGGCTAACTTTCTTATGCAATAGAAATATCAATCTACAAAACATTAAGAAACATATTGTTGACTTAATTATTCAGTCCAACATGAAACTCACACAGTCTTTTTGCACATTTGAGCTCTGTTTCAGAGAGCCCTTTCTGCTTATAACTTTCACATTCAAGTTGAAGATATAAGGCACATAAGACTTTACTCTGGGCTGATTCTGTTCTTTGGTGAAATGGTAGTAACAAAATTGAATAAAATGAATGTATAATGTGGTGTTTGGGTTTTGAAGGGGCTCTTAATCTACATGTCTGTAGCAAAATTCTAGAGATCAGAGTGACTAGTAAGCAATAGGTTTATTCCTCTCAGTCTGGGAGGCTGAAGTCAAGAGCAAATTGCCCATAGAGTCTGTGTCTGACGGGAATCTGCTTTGTGCTTCCTAGATAGAGTCTTCTCATTGTGTCCAGTCAGGGTTGAAGGGGTGAGAGATCCCAGTGGAGTGTTTTTTTTATAGTGACAGTAATGTGATCTATGCTCAAAGATTTTATTTTAAAGTATGTATCAACTTGAGAGTTAACATTTCATCCCACTAATTTTGGGAAGAAACTGAGACTATACCAGTCTCATTTCTATGTGCTATTTCTAATATCAAGCTGGCATAAAAAATTGAGGCTGCTGAAATAAAATGTATAAAGCAGACCCATACCACTATAAAAGGTGGATCCTCCACTTTTAAAAATGTTATTTATTCCTGCTAACTTTAAAACCTGACTGATTGGAAGTGGTCAAGTCACTTTGAAGAGAGTCTTTAGAGATTTGTGGAAAGTGATATTTATAGCAGGTTGAAACTGAGCAGAAAGCAAGCTTCGGAAGAAGCACATTAACCTTCAGGGTAAAGTGAATACATACTGTGTGACCTTTGAATGGAATTCTTACTGCTGTGGCATTCCAAAGGAGAAAGCAATGCATTCTTCATGAAAACAAAACAAAACGAAAAACCTCAAAAGATATAAGAAAGACATATTTTGAGGACTAATTGATGTCTCTATAAGGCAAGTTAAGAAATAACTTGTGAGGATAGAAGGTTCTTGTCGATCTCTACATCAGAACAAAACAGTACAAACCCTCCTGGGACCTGTTGTTTGAAAACAAAGGAATTTTTTGATACTTTTCTAATGTTAAAACTGTTTTATGAAACCAGGCATGGCGGCATATTTATATTCCCAGACCTTGGGAGGTTGACAAAGAAAATTATGAGTTTGAGGATAGTCTGAGCTAAATAAGAACCTATGTCAAAGACAAACAAACAAAAAACCCTGAACACCAGATTGTGTTATGTGAATTCTTTGTCTCTCAACACAAACGAAGAGACATCAAGATTTAACCACGAAGTGAAAAGTCTGTTAAGACTTGCCCATGGGCATAAATCCTGCTCTGATAACCTGAGCTTCAGAGCTTCTCTGAGTTCTTAATGTAGTTCCACAAAGCGTGGAGGCTACAATGCTGGGGATGCATTTCAGGGAGACTGTACTGTCAACATTTGCAGATGCTGATTCTTGGTCTCCCTTCCCTTGACAGAAGTTCATGAGATGCTAGTCAGGGGAATCCAGATCATCACACTTATGTTTCAGGACACAGAGATACTGAAATAGAGTGAGGGGCAGAGGAGAGGAGAGAGGTTTATTAGGAAGAAACACTCCATGCTTGGATATTCTTTCAAGAATCAAGATGACTCAGTCTGACTCTCCAGGGGCTCCTAGAAAACAGAGAATCCTCATCTCTACCTTGCCCTGTATTTTATTAGTTCTTATGTTCACTCAAAGGTTTAATATTAATTGTAATTATTTAGTCAGTAGCTCAGGCATATCATTGACTAGTTCTCATTTGTAAATTAACCCATTTTTACTACGCTGTGTATTGCTACATGGCCGCGGCTGACCGGTGATGCCCTGGCTTGTTACTGCTTTGGTAGCTAAATGGCATCTCCCTGACTCCACCAATTTTCTCTCCCTAACTTTGTCTGAATTTCCCACCTGGCTCTATTTTTCCTGGCCACAAGCTCTCTCAGGTTTTACATGGAGTTCATTAACCATGTTGGAGCGCCATCTCTGTAGTGATAGGAGAGCGGGCCTGTTTTTCATCCGGCCCAGCTCCCGCATGGCTAGCTTATACCCAGAAATAACAACAC
>LOJH01047919.1:0-11015 GCA_001685095.1 Ellobius talpinus
GCTCAGTCACCCGAACAACTGATGCGTCCGCAGGCGCCTGTGTGAACAATAAAGTCCTCTTGCTGTTTGCATCCAGTGGCCTTGGTCTCGGTTCTTGGGCGCGGGGTCTCGTCCCAGGGAAGACACCCCTCGGGGTCTTTTCAACACGATGGTTGACCAGGGTGTGGGCAGTCGGGAAGTACAGCCAACAGTCCACTCACCCTCTTCCGGCTCACCTTTTGGTGTCATAGTCGATCAGGACGTAGTTCTCCATGGCCAGCTTGAGATCTGGGATTTCCTCACAGACCCACCTGAAATGGAACACAGAGCTTCTGTTGGCCTAAGCCCCATTCTCCAGATTGGGGGAGGGGACTACTGTGAAATCACACAGATTTTATGAGGCCAAGGTCAAACAGTGTTGGCACTTGGAAAAGAAACAAATTCATGTGTTATAGTAAAAAGTAAACTATTAGCCAGGCCTGGTCACATGCCAGCCATCCCAACCATGGTGGGTGGGGCTGACAAAGACAACAAATTCTAGCCAGACACAATGGGACCTTTCTCAGGAAAAAAAAATGGTGGGCAGGGGTTTCTGGCAAGATGTCTTAAAGGGTAAAAGCGATTGTGCATAAGCCTGGGGGGGCTTACACAAGATGGAAGAAGGAAATCAAAGCTGTCCTCTAGCCCCATCACGTGCTGAGGCTTGTGTACACACACAGACATATCAACTACACACAAACACAGTAATAATAAAGACTTTGAGGGAAGGGCTGGGTCTGGAAGGAAGATAAGGGGTTCAAGGCCATTCAAGGCTACAGTTATGTTCAGGACCAGCCTGGGATACACCAGATAGTAAAATTCATTCACTAGTTTTTGAGACAGGATTTCTCTGTAGCTTTGGAGACTGTCCTGGAACTTGCTCTTTTACTTATTAATTTATTTGAACTTGGCATTTATTTATTTGTTTGTTTGTTTATTTAGGTTTTTCAGGACAGGGTTTCTGTAATTTTGGAGCCTGTCCTGGAACTCACTCTGTAGACCAGCCTGACCTCAAACTCAGAGATCCACCTGCCTCTGCCTTCCTGGAATTAAAGGCGTGCATCACCACCGCCCATCTAAAATTTAATTTTTTAAATCATTTTTTTTCTTTTCTTTCTTCCTTTTTTTTTGGAGACAGGGTCTCCCTACACAAGCATGACTATCCTGGAACTCACTATGAAGATCAAGACTTTACCTCCTGAGTTCTGGGATTAAAGATCTATGTGCCATCATGCCCAGGGGTAAAATAAAATTTTTAAGAATTAAAAAGGGGAGGGGGCTGGAGAGATGGCTCAGCGGTTTAGAATACTGCCTGCTCTTCCAAAGTTCTATTCCCAGCAACCACATGGTGGCTCACAACCATCTATAATGAGGTCTGGTGCCCNGAGGTCTGGTGCCCTCTTCTGGCCTGCAGGCATACATGCAGACAGAACACTGTACACGTAATAAATAAATAAACCCTAAAAAAAAAGATTTAAAACGGGGCATCCTATGTTGAAAGTTGTAGAAGGCTACAACGGCAAGGAGCACCAAGAGGAAAAAGCCCCATTCACTATTCAGTGGCATCTTCCATGCTCCCCAGATTCTTCCTCTATTCCACCCTGAAGCACATCCGTCCCAGAGGCTGCAGTAGGATGAGGTGGACCCAGGCCCACAGGGGTCAGAGGACCTCAGGTGCAGCCCTGGCCTTCCACCTTGACAATCTCCTTCGTGCCACCGCCTGCACCCAGCTGGCTGGCCCATGAGCTCCCCGACTGCCGCTCTGCTTTTCAGCATCATGGTGGCTGGTGGCTGGCCAAGTCCAGCTGGGTGGCCTCCAGCAGTCAGAGCACTGTCCAGGGAACTACAGTGATACAGTTCTGGTGATGCACTGGACCTGTCTGCTGGCTGCAGGAAGAAAAAGTGCTGGGGTGGCCCCTGAGAGGGTGCGCATCTAGGTCTCCCCGTCTCCCACCTTCTCTGACCTGCTGAGGTGGAGGAGACAGGAAAACACCTGCCCAGAGGCCCACCCCCAATCCCAGACCATCTTGTCTCTGGGCCTACCCCATCCTTCTCCAGGTTCTGTTCCACCTGCAGCCCCCACTTCAACCCACAAAAATGTCTCAGCTTTCACTACCAGACTGTCAAGTTTTTTAAAATTATTATTAGTGCATGGGGGTGGGGTTGTGTGTGTATGCACTAGTGGATGCACAGGACAGGGCGACATGTATACCACAGAACATCTACATCTCTGGGGCTCAGAGGACATCTACAGATGGTCCTTTCCTTCCATCTCCACAAGGGGTCCCAGGGATGACACTTAGGTCCCCAGGCTAGCAACATAAGTGCTAAGCCAACTTACCGGCTTCTTCGCAGCCCAGGCTGACAGTAAGTACACACTGTTATCTCCACGTCTGAGCACGCAATGGGAATCTAACCCTATACAGGGTCTCAGCTTTGTGGGTGTACTGGGCTTTTCTCCCACTAGTCTATGCCCACTATTTTGGGAGCTTCAGAGGGCAGAGGCTTCTAAAGTAGGACACCACAGCCAATCCAACAGGCAGCCGCCCTGGCATTGTGTCTCTGCAGGTATCAGGACGGAGCCCCCCCAACACACACACTCAGCAACATCAGACCTTAGTGGGCCTCACAAACTCCCATCTTTCTCCAATTCCCCCAAAGGTAGGAACTAATGACGGAGACAGGAGAGCAAGAGACACTTCCCCCAGCGCCATCTCACAGGAGGCTGCAGGTAGAGACTGAACATGAGACCTGACTCATCCCTGCCATGGCAGGGGAACAAACAACTGAGGTTTTCTCTAACAAGCACAGTGTGTGGCAAGGGCTGTGGCAGGCTGCCCTGCAACTTGATGCCCTACACTACTAGCCACTTGAGGAGGCCTCAGTGAGGACAGCCTCAGGAAGCAGGTCACTTGGCCCCCATGCCCCCCACTTACCCCATGCAGCACTCACCGGATAGTCTCAATAATCTCATGAGCAGCATCGTGGTGCTTGTCCTGAAAAAGAAAAGGCTGCAGAGTGGGCTCCGGGCAACCACACGGCGACACCCCACTCTTGTTCTGTGGTGCACACCCACAGTACCTGGACCCCACAGAGATGCTGACCCAACACATTCCCCAGAGCTGGAGCCTGACTCAGAGCTTTCTCTCTCTGCAAACTCGATAGGTGTCGGCAAGTCCTACATCGATAGGTGTCAGCAAGTCCTACAAAGTCCCATTGGGCCAGTGTCCCCATTGACAGAATGGGAAGCAGACATCACAACTACTGCATCATTGTGCTATGCCTGAAATCAAGCCTGGCCCCAGCATGACCACTCAAGGCCAGATCTCAATTTGTCCCCATTAGATGAAGCCCAAGGATGATGCCAATGACACACTCAAAGACACAGAGGGAAGAACGACAAAAGGAAACAGGAGAAACAATGCTACCTCCCACCCACCTCGGCTGGCCAGTGGCCCCCATGAGCTTTCTGCACACACCCTCACTCACTGCACACATTTTGCCAGCCCCAGCTCCATCATGGAAGTGAGCTGCGCTGCGGGATGATGAAGGCCACAGGTAACAGTGCCTCATGAAAACAGATACCCAAACACACGAACACCATGTCTAGGTTCCCCAGGGCACACACAGGATCCCTCCCAACTCTGCCAAAGTCCTGGTCATCACCCCCTGCCACAGAGGAGCTATAGACTTCCAGTGCACCCTGTCCAGGATCAGTCACAGGTCACAAGTGACAAAGAGCATTTAACATACGCCATGAACAATGGTGGGGGCCCTGAGTGTCCCCACAACCCTAAGTCTCTAGACAGTCTCCCACTGTGGTTGTGTGGAGGTGACCCCACTTAGACAGGGTGTTTGTGAGGGAGAATATTAAGTATGGAAGTATACCCTACAGGGCTCAGGAAGTTTGTGAAACTTCCATGATCCACAAGTGCTGTGAGACTGAAGCAGGCAGCTGGCCAAATCTTGCAGAGAACCCCAGAAATCTCTATGCTGGGGTGCTCTTTCCAGTGCTGGGCTGTCTCTGAGTCACCTACGCTCAGTAAATAACCCTAGTGAACTCACGGGTCACCTAAGCTTCACTCTGTAGGATCACTCCTGTGGTCTGTGGTTGATGCCCTGTCTGGGGTGAGGTGACAACTGCCCACGCCTCCCCGGAGAAGCCACACACAGCTAGGGCAGATTGTTACCCAAGTGCCTCACCTCTACACTGTGTAACAAGTGTGTTTGTGTGTGTGTGTGTGTTCATATGCTACTTCTGCCATGAACACCCAGGCTCCCTCTCTCTGTCTTGTCTACCCAGACACTCCTGAGCACCTGGGCCACAAAAACAGCAAGTATCCACCATTGTGGTGCTGAACACAGCTGGAGAGATAGGTCTGCATCATGCTACACCATACCAAGCCACTCTCCAGGTACTCAGTTGCTCATCTCAGGCAGTTCTTACAGCTCCCAGGCAAGCACATCACCACCCACCACAAGCTGAGACTCATAAAGGTCTTAGAATTGGGAGAGGGGGGCTTAAGAGGCAGTTCAGGGGTTAGAGCAATGCTAATCTGGTAGACGACCCAGGTTCAATTCCCAGCACCCACATGATGGCTGACGACAGCCTGTAACTCCAGTTCCAGTGGATATGATGCCCTCCTCTGGTCTTCACAGGTACTACATGTACACGGTGCACAGACACATGTAGGCGACACAACTATACACATAAAACTTAAAAAAAAATGAAAGGAAAAAGAAATGTCTGGTAGCAAGGTTACAAAACAAAGCCTTATCTAGTGGCACACCCTGTCCCCCTAGCACTCTGAATGGTGCAGCAGGCAGGTGGACTGGGAATTCAAGGTCTCCTGAGCTGCGTGGAACTCAAGGCTGGCCTGGAATAAGAAAGACTATAGAAAGGAGGGGATGGGGGCAGGCTGGGCATGGTGGCTAGGGCTAACCAAGGTAGATCTCTGTGATTTTGAGACTAGCCCAGCCTACAGAGATAGGACAGCCAGAGCGGTTACTCAAAGAAACTCTGTTTTCAAACAACAACAAAAACAATAAACTAAAATAAAAAAAAGAATGGGGAGGGGAAGGGAGGAATCCACTCGGCTAGGGCGACACACTGCTGGTCTTCCTTCTATGGCCCTCAACAGAGGGTCTGGAGGGACGCGCCTCAGCAGCAGATGCTCACCTGCCATGCATAAGGCCCTAGGTTTCAGCCAACACAGGGATACTGGTGCGGGCCTGTGTACTCAGGAGGCTCCGGCAGGAAGCTGGGGATTCTGCAGCCAGCCTGATCACTCATGGCCTTGCTCATGCTCTGCAAGTTTCCAACACTATGCTCCAACCCAGCCCTTGGTTTTCTGAGTCTCAAGGTTCTCCTGCCTCCACTTCCAAAGTGCTGGCACCAAGTGTTGGGATTACCTTGTAGGATTTTTGTTTCATTTTGTTTTTTGAGACAGGGTCTCTCTGTGTAGCCCTAGCTGTCCTGGAACTCGCTCTGTAGCCCAGACTAGCCTCAAACTCACAGAGATCTGCCTGCCTCTGCTTCCCAAGTGCTGGGATTTAAGGGGTGCACCACCACTGCCCAGCCCTTGTAGGGTTCTTGAAGCTTCCCAAGTACTGAGGACCAAGCACTATTGTTTGTTGAGGCCTACCATGTCCACAGACAATCCTGAGCTGTGCAAACTAAGAGGCAGATTCTGTTCAGCTATGGCTACACCTTGGCCATTCATTGGTCTCTAGGAAAGGATAGGCATGCAACCACCTGGGAAGGGAATATTCTGGGCATAGCCCCAAGAGCCTGGGTTTCTGAGAGATGCTGATCTCTTTATACTATACAGGGACAGCCCCTACCAGTCATCCTCCACTGGTTAACACATCTGACACAACATCAGGAATTCACTGCTGGCTGGTCAACCCATTTTATCTTTTTCTCTCTCCCAGGGCTAGGGATAGAGCCCTGAGTCTTGTGAACACTAGGAAGGTCACCTACTGAGCAATTTCAGTTCTTTTTGGATTTGTAAGCAGAATCATCCATGTATACTAAACTAGCCTGAAATGCCTAATCCTGCCCTGGCCTCCTGAGTGCTGCTGAAGTCAGGGACATGTGCCAACTACACTCTTCTCACCAATAACACAATAGTCCGATTCTTCCACAAGACATCCAAGTGAAGCTGGACATGGTGGCACACGCCTTTAATCCCAGAATTTGGGAGGCAGAGGCAGGCCTATAGTTCAAGGCCAGCCTAGTCAACATTGTGAGTTCCAGGACAGCTAGGGCCACACAGAGAAAGAAACTCTGTCTCTGGGGGAAGGTGAGGATGAACCACTCTTATGTGGTTCCCCAAATAACATCACAGCAGGAGTTACACAGCAAGCTGTCAGACGCTGTTCCAAACCTCCTCCTGGACTTGCTCCCCCCAGTGACTATCAGTTTTTCAGACGAAAGGCAAAAATGACCAACAGAGCCAGACAGAGCATAGCCTGCACAAGGGCAAGAGGGGCAGGAGCGTCACACAGGGCTGTGTTCGAGGATCAGCACAAAGAAGTCAGTCAACATCCCATCCCAGCCTGAGGGAGACAGAACATGACCACAGGGAAGCCCAACAGGCAAACCAGAAGCATGCATCCTGCAGAGAAGCCTGAAGAGTGACCTCAGGCATTAGCAAACACGGTCCCACATGAAGGGGGACTAAGGATCCTGGTTCCAGATGGGCAGCTCAGTCAGATGTACAACACCAAACGTCCTTGGTGTCCCACATGGTCCTAAACACTGTACCTCACAGGAGGAAGGAGACCATTAGAAAAGCCCATGGAAATATGACATACACAGGCTGTCTGGTGGGCTGCCCTAAGAATCGTACCACATTCCAGACACACATATATAGAAAGAAGAGAGTTCAGTACATAACTTTTCTGCTAGCTTTGGAGTGGGAGTCCCACAATGCTATCCAGGCTGGCCTCCAACTCATGGGCTCAACAATCTTCTTGCCCCACCCTCCCAAGCAGCTGGAACCACAGATATACCCAGCCTGGAGAACATTTTTTTAGACTTGACCCTGAACTCTAAAGTCCACAAAGGGACCCAGGGCATGGCCAGTACCTGGACACTAATTCACAGCACACAAAGAAACACTCAGCTTCCTACTGCCTGCCTTCCTGAAGGCAGGAGAGATGGGGATTCATAGGTCCACAGGAGGACAAATGTCCTTGCTCAACTACAAGGACAGAGATGAGGCCACAGAAAGCTTGTCCATCTGTGCCAGCTGTCAGCCCTGCAGGCAGAAGGGCTTCTGCTGAACAGCTCATGCTAAGCTGGCCTCTACAGTCTTCAAAGGGAAGTGGCATCACCTATCCAGGCCTATCAAGTGACATAGGTGAGTCACTTGCTAAGAGTGACTGCATGCTCACCACCAGGACACCTCCTTGCGCAGGCCACTCCTCCCTCAGGGTGTGAGGGAAAGGATAGGGGCTCAGTTACCCTTGTTTTAGGAGAGCTGAGACAAGTACTGAGGGAAAGACAAGCAGCCCGGCCTAGACAAAAGCGAGACAGGGACACCCTGCACCCTGGCAACTGCAAGTACCTGGCACAGGAAAACTGTAGAGAGGCCAGGAGCTCAAACCACTTGCTCTGCAATCAGAAAGGACAGTAAGAAGTTAGGTACCCTGAAAGCACCTGTAGCCCAGATGGGATGTGGAGACTGGGTACTAGAATTTGCTAACTTCCAGCCTAGCTAAGAAGGCTCAATCATCATATCTAGCAAAAGGCCCAGTCTCAAAGGAAGATGGTGACAGAGGACAACACATGGCAACCCTCTTCTAGCCTCTACACTCCACAGTGCATACCTGTGCACAGTGAACAAAAAAAAATCTCTTTTAAAACTACCTGGTGCATATAAATGCCCTATCAACCTTGGTGCCACACCAGTTCTTAGCCTGTCACTCCATCCTAGGATGAAGTTAAAACGAGTCCTTACCTTAGACCTGGAACCTCCCCAAACTCAAACACTGCAAGCCAGCACAACACAGGCGCACGATAAGGTCACAGTGTGGAGCTCCACGAAAGGAGACGTCAGGACAGATAATCCTGAGACAGAAAGTATACTCTCGTGTGCTGGAACAGATGACTGCTCACGGGGGTGATGGACTGTTCTAGAACTAGACAGTTGTAATAGCTGCCTGACCTGTGAATAACCTGCAGATCCTGACCAGCGCTTTGAATGCATGAACTGTACTAGGTGCGAATCAGGTCTTAACAGAACTGTTTGGGGTACTGAGAAGAAACCCAGGGCCTCCCAAAGGCAGGGCAGGTGCTTATTGAGCTCAGAGGGTATAACACTCTCTAGTGTGCACAGGCTGGGCTCCATCCCCAACATGACATAAACCAGCTGTCTGGAAGACAGAGTCAGGAGTCCATAGACACAGAGAGAGAGGGGTTGGGGAAGAGAAGGAGGGGAGAAAAAAGGAGATTGCATGAAACTCCCTCCCCCAGTAGCTCTGCCCTGCCTATGGGATGCCCACTCTACCAGCAGAGGACTCTGTGCAGGACCTCAGAGGCTATCCCGTGTCTTCTCACACTTCAGCCCCAGAGGAGTTGGTGTCCACACAGCCCAGACCCCTGTGTTTGTTTGAATCAAGCTAGCAACAAGGTGGGCGGGCATCTGTACTGCACAGGGCCAGACCATGTTCGGTAATCAACGAACCTGGCTTGCATTCTGGGGACCCTGGGAAAAGATGACAGGACTACCCAAGCAAACAGAGATATGGGGCAGCTGATCTGTGCCCCCGAACTTCAGGCAACAGTGTGTGGTCTTTCTGTACACCACTGACACCCTGAACTGAGTTCTGCAGGGGCCAGTGTCAGAGCCTCCCCTCTTCCAGTTGTGGCAACCACAAATGTCCCTAGACATCACCAAGTGTCAGTTCGGGACAGGATCTCCTTGATAACGGCTGGGTAATCTCTCCATAGGCAGAAGTAAGAAAGTCTGCCCAAGAGTCATGTATCCTACAGGAGGTGTTCCTCACTAACCTAAGGATTTCACTTTGTAAGAGTGTGGACACAGGAACATACCCCCAAATAAAACATCTAACTTGAAGCGAGCATGACATCTCATGGCCATATTCACAGCACTTGGGAGAATGAGACAGAACTGCTCAGAGTTTGAAGCCAGCCTGGGCTACTTGGTAAGTACCAAACTGCCCTGAATACAGAATCAGACCACCTCAGAAAAGAAACAAAAAGGTCTAACTTGAAAAAGGGCAGTGCTTCCACAGACAGGGAAGCCCAGCTGGGGTTCCCCAGCAGCTCCCAGTCTCTTCATGAACAGAGTAAGTGGTCTAAGGTTGGATTTGAAAGGCAAGCGCAGAGTCAGTGTTTCACAGGGAAGCCCACCATCACCACCCCTTCCCTTCTGGAGCAGTCAGCCCATACAGGCAGGCTAAAGGTCAACCTGCCTCCTGCCCACATAAGCAGGGATTAGCCAGGACACTCAGCTCAGCAGCAGAAACTGCTTTCTGAATCACTAGGGCTGGCTCACCCTACTCACAGCACGACTCACCCAGCCACCCACAGACTCCCAAGCTCATCAGAAAGGGACACGCCACTACACAAGGCCTACTGAGTCACCAACAAGAAGGCCACCCTGGCCCTCCCTCTCAGGTTTGTCGCCTAAGCTGTCTGCCAAGCAAACAACTAAAAATGGCATCTGCATTCTTTCTGATGAAAGGGTCATTCCATGAGGACCCCAGGGCCTTAAACTGCTAGAAGGATAACGACCCCTCCCACCCATCAGTTCTCCAAACCTGGTCCCCAAACTGGGTATTTCTGAGTGTGGACAGCATGGTTGCTGTCCTCTAAGAAGCCACTGCACCTGCCCAGGGCCATGCCTTACTCAAGTGTGGGACTGTTACACTCAGCTCCTAATCTGCTTGTGAAGGTCCGGAGCCTGCAATGATGAATGTCTTTTTGCCTTCTGTGCATGTTCCCAGGGACACCAAAGGTAGCTTGTAGGTGCTTTTACAAAGGATTTTGAAGCTAGACCTGGTGGCGCACACCTGGCCTTCCACACTCTGAGGGAAGGCAGGAGGGTGAGTAAGGGCATGCTGAGACCCCCATCTCAAAACACAACAGACTGGGAAGGACTGCAGGAGGGCATGCAATGTGACCTGAACTCCCACCTCAGCAGCAGGATCGCCTTCATGGTCCCTTCTCTCCATGCCTTGGAAACAGGATCACCTGGCAACAGGAGATTTTCTGTTTGCTTGTTTACTGGGGGATCTGATACATGTAGGGCAGGCTCCGTGGAACTATGTAGCCAAAGCTGGTCTTGAATGTCCAATCCTCCTACCTCTACTTCCTGGGTGCTGGAATGGCAGATCTGACCCTGTGTGGAATATGTCAGGCACTGGCAATGGCTTCCTGAGAAGCAGAACTCTCCATGGGAGCACAGGGGTAGAAGAGGACACTGTGGAGTGGCTGTCTCCACTGAGGCTGTGTGGGAGCCAATGCCACCCCCCACCTGCTGGCCCTTGGACAACAATGTGACAGCCACAGCTGGAATGGGCCTGCCAGATGTCTGGGCCAGCATACTCAACCCTGAGGTCCAGGCCAGCAAGGGAAAGGCGCTGGCCGGTCGTTCCAACCCACCACTGGAAAGCTAGTTCCCGCCAAGCTCGACTGAAGGCCTGATTCACACAGAGTGGGAAGTGGGCCAGTGTCACTGGGTGAACATTCATCTTCATCCCCAGGGAACAAGGTAGAGGCAAACTGGCAGCACCACTCCACTGGGGCACCAACAGGGTTGTGACACATTTTTTTTAGCCCTTCATACTCAGATATGACAACTTTAGGAATTCAGGTTGATGACTGTCCACTCATTACAGACCTAGCAACTCAGCTCTTGGTACTCTCAGGGATTACTTCAGTTTTGGAAGAGTCCACATGCAGGTGCCTAGAACTCACTGCCTCTAATCTCTCTCTCTCTCTCTCTCTCTCTCTCTCTCTCTCT
>LOJH01047920.1:0-13329 GCA_001685095.1 Ellobius talpinus
CCTGAGCATACGGGTCAGCTCCTGATTGGAGGCTGGATCACGCCACTCGGGTTGTAGCGTGAAACGCCCAAGGACGAGGAAAAGGCTAGATGCCAAATGGCGGCAGTAAACGAGAACATGGCRGCGCTGTGGCGCCCTACAAGGCTAGATGTCCCTCCACTGAAGAATGGATAAACAAATTGTGGTACATTCGCACAATGGAGTATTACTCAAGCATTAAAAAAACCCTGAAATCATGAAATTCATAGTAAATGGATAGAACTATAAAAAAATCATCCTGAGTGAGGTAACTGAAACCCAGAAAGACAAAATACATTGTTTATTCACTTTCAAGTGGATATCAGCTGTTAGGTGAATGATACCAAGCTAAAATTCACAGATGCAGAGAGGTTAGATAAAAGCATGGATCTAGGAACAATGTATGGATCTCCCTGAGAAGGGGAAATAGATTTTGCTGGTAGGCTGGGGGCAGATGGTGATGGGAGAGGGAGGGATCATGGGCCAGGGGGCCGAAAGAAGAGAATGTGGGGGAGAGATGGTGGAATTGGAGGGCATTTGAGGGGGTGATTTGGAAACCTAGCGAAGTGGAAACATCCTGGAATCTATGAGGATGATCCTAGTGAGGGCTCCTACTAATGAAGGGTACAGAGTCTCAACTGGCCATTTCTTGTAGCCAGGCAAGGCTTCCAGTGGTAGGACTGAGTTGCATTCTGTTTGATTGTTGGCCAAGAAGATGCTGTAGGGATACCCAAACAACTCAGACTGATTCTAGGACAGAGGGTCACTTTCCTCAAACAGATAGTGGGGCCCCAATGCTGAGGACAACATCTACACAGATCATTGAAAGTGGAGAGGAGGGAAAGCTGGTGCCTGCATGGAGGTTTTACCTCTATGTTATAGCCCCTTTGGTGCCAGAAGGTAATCTGTAGGCTACCAAAGAGAAATATGGGTATCAACCCAGTCACAAAACCTTGGATCAACAATTTCTCTTCCTGCAAGAAATACCTAGACAATGAGGGTGTGGAACTTGTGCTAAAGGGCCAAGTAATGTCTTGATTTAACTTGAGGCACACTCCGTCAGAGGGAGCCCATTCCTGACACTGCTTGGGTGACCAGGAACTGGAGAAGAGATAGCTCAGTGACCTAGGGTAGAACCAAACACAACTGGTCATTGGACAACATCAATTAAATGATTCCTAGTGATAATCTGCTGTACTCACAGATCAGTGTCTTGTCCAGTCGTTATCAGAGAGGCTCACTTTTGTAGGCGATGGGGGCAGGTGAAGAGACCCACAGCCAGACAATAAAAGGGGAAAGACCAAATGACACATCTCCATTGGGTCCCTCCCCTCAGTTATCAGGGAACACTGCGGAAGGGCGGAAAGCAAGATTGTAGGAGTCAGAGGATATGGAGGACACCAGTAGAACATGGCCCACTTAATCAACTAAGTAGAGCTCATAGGGGCTCATGGAGACTGAAGGAAAAGCACGTGGCCTACATGGGTCTTCACCATGTCATCTGCATATATGTGATGGCTGTTAACTTCTTTTGGTGGAATTCTTAACAGTGGAAGAGGGTGTCTCTGATTCTTTTGCCTACTCTTGGGGCTCTTTTCCTGTTTTAGGTTGCCTTGTCCAGCCTCCATAGGAAGGTTTTTGCCTGGTCTTAGTGTATCTTGTTTTGTCATGTTTGGCTGTTGTCTCCTGGAAGCCTGCTCTTTTCTGAACGGGAGTTGAAGTGAAGTGGATCTGGGGGAGAGAGGGAGTGTGGAGGAGCCGGGAGGAGTGGAGGGAGGGAAAGTGTGGTAGGGATGTATTGTATGAGAGAAGAATCTATTTTCAATAATAATAAACTCTGCTTGGTTTATACAATGAAAATATTAGCTCATTATAAGACATTCTTTCTTTTCTCTTCTTTCCTTTCCCATAAACAATATGCCCTTAGCACAGTGTTTAGACTAGATAACTTCTTAGGAGGTTTTACTTGAGGAAGAGAAATCATATAGATGGATGCTGGGTAAATTTATATAGTACATACCAACTTCACAAAATTTTGCCTTAATATTTGCCTTAGCCCTTCTGAAAGAACAAGATGTCCTCCTGGCCATGACTAAGCTTTCAGCTGCTGATGCAGCTTTACCCTTATGTTCCAGATTCACATTTCCTTCTTTTGACTTAATCCCATGCTTACATTTTATTTATCATCATTTATTTGAATGTATAAGTGTGTCTGTGGACACATGAGTGTAGAGTCAACAGAAACTAGAAAAAGGTGTCATATCCCCTGGAGCTGGAGTTGTAGGCAGTTATGAGCTGTTCAGTGTGAGTTCTGGGAATCAACTCAAGTTCCTCACAAGAGCCATATGTACTGCTGAGCCACCTGTCCATTTCCTTGGATTCTTCTTAAAAATAGCTTTACAGTTTAAACAATAGGGTTTTCTAATGATACTCAAATTAAAATAGTGACCTCAGTTTGGTACAACACAGTTTTGTGGAAAGAACATAGTCTTGGTATGGGGTCAGAGTAACAATGTAATTTATTAAGTGTATATAATAATCTGTTTTAAATACCTAAAATTAGAATAGTAGGAAACTGCAATAAAATATATTGCACAAAAGATCTATTTTTCAATAAAATATAAGTAGAAAAAATTAGAATAATAACATCACTTTCTAAACTTGTTATGAAATGTTAGTTTCCATTGAGTTCTTTGTAGACAGCAGCAGTTATGTCTCAGCTCTCCATTAGAACATGTTCTTGGCTACAACTTTTGTACTTTTTATAAATCTTATTTCTCAAATTCTTTGCCTTCTTTCCTTTAATCTCTGCTAATTTTTTGGTTATATTTTCTTATCAAGAGGGCTTTATGAATCACCCTGTCTTGTTGACTACAGAGTGCACCCCATCCTATTTGTGTGGTTTATCCTCTATCCTTTAGAAACATAGTAAGAATAGCTCCAATTTTATTGTGCAATTCTTTGAAACCCCTCAAGTGTTGACAAATGTTAGTGAGATGGCCATAGAACAGCTGCTCCTATTGCCAACCAGAATGAAAATTGACATTTGTCCAGAAACAAGACAGCTTTAGCTCTGGATGTATTTGATTAGGATTTCTTGTATGAGTAGTGCCACTTACATATACTTATTTTAAACAAAACAACAGCAGCAAAAAACAGCAATGGGTTTGTTTGTTGGTTTGAGACTGAGTAGTATGGACCCAAACTAGCTTCAAAATTACTGTGTACCTGAAGATGACCTTGAACTTCAATCCTCCTGTTTCTACCTCACAAGTGCTGAAATTACAGGAATATACCAGCACACCTGCCTTTATGCAGCACTGTGGATGGACCAGAAGGCCTCAAGCATGATAGAGCTCCCTCTCTGAACCTCCGCCTCCAGCTTCCGGATTTTAGCAATTGTTCAAGAGAAAAGTTCTAAAGTTCAAGAGAAAACTTCTCAAACACTTATTAACATATTGAGAAGAAAGAGAATGAAAGTAGGAAAAAATAAGAAACATAAAACCATCTTTACTAAAGCAGAGCATAAAATCAAAACGCTGCCTGCAAAATCTAGGTGAGATAGAGTCAGCATGGAGCAACCAAGATTCTGGAAATGCAGCCCCCAGGGCATGTCTGTGTGTGTGCTCTTGCTGTGCTGACTTCCAGTCAAATGACCTGATACCATCCAGAGATTTAAGAGAAAAAGAAGCATCCTGAAGGAAAGCTGTCATGCCTTGTGTATCCCAGTCTGGAAAGGGATGCTCCTCCATTTTGTCTTGTCTGAAGTCATATATATCATGTTTCCCTGCAGCCATTCAGTCAAAACAGCAAATATTTATACTTTATTTTTTCCAGATTTAAGCCCTTACACAAATCTTTTGGAAGGAAGTGGTAACACTGAACTTAATACTTGAAAATTTGACTTTTAGCATTTCATATCCAAGGTAATGAATATCTGGCTAAAAAGTTGTTTTGCTGAGGTCTTGAGTTCAATACTGACCATCGTTCCCTATGTAAACTTCACACATGCATATGACTGTTGGAAAGATTTCCGGATTCTGTGCTTGTTAATTGTTTTTCTATTACACATGTTGGTATTCAATAATTTTGAGCTTGTAAAATTAAAAGTTATAATTTTGAACATTTTATCTAAAAACAAATAAGGGAAGAAAATTCTTGAGGATCATAGGAAGTGTGGTCGGTCCCAGGAGCACTGAGGAAGAGTGGTGTCAGTTGCTTAAGACCAAAGACACAGCAAACTGTTAATATCAGGATTATAGTATGAAGATATGGTGGGATATCAGACATAGCAATCAAGTTGGAACTGAGCTGAGTTGTGAGCTTCCTCCCAGCTACTAGTAGTCATGGCATCAAAGATGGCTGGGGGAGAAAGCCCTCAACGAACTCACTCAGTGGTAGACCATGAGTGCCACAGTACTGAACTGCCAAGCAAAATATGCTCACTGGTACAGTAGATGCATAAATGTTCAAGGAATATCCAACCACTACCTGTGTGGGTGTGAGACCAACTCTAAGGATGGAATAGATGCTTAGTATGGTAAAATTGGCAAAAAGTCTGTGGCTAGAGAGGTCACACACGCTTTGGGGGAACCTACTTCTAATGTTCTCCAAAATGGACATGTAGTTAAAATGCTGTCTAAATATTTATCTTTATACCTACAGACCTGTGCAACTCTTAGCCTTGGCCAGAGAAGTTTTTTTTTTTGGCAGTGGGAGCAATTAAAACAGAGACCCTTGCCTGGGCAAAGAACCAACAATAAGTGATTCTTAAGTAATCATTCCTAAGTAAAACATCTACATCAGCCTCTCCAGGGACCAGGGAAAGTGAGTTACAGAGGGGTGGCAGAAAGTAAAATCTGGAGAATGGGGAAGAGTCCCATGATGTACTGTCCTCTGCAGCGCATGACTATTTCAATACACACAGCAGGTATGACTGCCAGAACTAGACTCCCCAAGGAAACAGATATATACAAAGGTAGGCGAGGCCTAATTGAGGAGGATGGCCTAGAAGGAGTGGGAGGGACAGGAAGTGTGTGTGTGTGTGTGTGTGTGAATAAGACTGCAAGCTTTATATGCAAGAATGAAACTGCCAAAAGTGAAACAACAAGCAAGATGTGCTATATGTTAGGAATGTTTCCTAACACGAGCTCTCTGCTGATGAAAAATCCCAATCAGGCCAAATCAAAATAAGCCAAATTAAGAAATATCCAGGTTTAATGGGACTCCTATGCTCTAGGGTGGCCCTGAGGGGGAACCCGGAGGAAGGAAAAGAGACCATGTGTTCCTCTTTTGGAAGTTCATTTAAATTCTCTGTGTCATCCGGTATTTGGACTCCAGACCAATACAACTCTCAGGCCTTGGGATAGACGTGAGGGGTCGGGGTCTATACTCCCAACTTAACACTATAGCTGCTTGATTCTTGCTGGTAGATGCCAATATATATATATTCTTCAATTTCAAATTCCTACTAATGAATAGGAGTTAACTGAGCAGACAGAAAAGCAAATACAAATCTTCAGGGGCTAAGTGGTATTCATGATGGGTCAAGAGTTATTCTTTTGTTTGTATTCCAGCTATGTAGAAATATTTTGAAGTCTTCCAAAAATTGATATGACATTTTATTTTCTCCTCAATATTTTGGAACTGCTTTTCCCGGCATCTAATACATCCCTGTAAACATGCATCACTCAGCACAAAATCTTCCTTCACTATGAAACCTCGGGGGCAACTCTAGACCTTGGTAATTTCTGTTTCGATATCGCCCCACTGTACTCTCAACACCTCTTGCCTATGGATACATTTCTTTCTTTTAAATGTGTATGTTTATGAGTGTATATATACATGTGTGTGATATATGTGTGTGATATATGTGAAGGCATGCATGCGGGTGCCCATGCCTGTAAGTTGAGGAGAGCTTTGACTGACAGTTTTATCATTTTCCGCCTTGATTCTTCCCAGTGGCTTCTGTAGGTAAAGCTGGAGCTTGCGGTTTTGGATTCTGCTGGAAACTTGCAAGCACCTGTGATCATCCTCTCGTCTCCCTCTTTCCCCAGGTGTGGAACTGTAGATATGCACAAGACCATGCTTGATTTCTACATGAGTGTTGGGATTCAAAATGGTTACTCCTAACTGCTGAGCCAACCTTCAAGCATCACATATATATATATGTATGTGTATATGTGCATACCAAATACATACACACATGCACACACACATATATTTGTTGGAGTATATTCATCTCAAATAAATATTTAATTATATATGTATATATATATTTGTATATGCCATGCCACACATATTCCATGTATTTCCTAGAATGTGGAGATCATGTTTCTTATATCTGATTTGCTTCACACATGACTCATTGCATGCATAAGAATTTCTAAATATTTCTCAGTGCAATGACCGCATTTTCATTCCATCAGAAAAGTAACATTAGAGTTACAAATTGCATTATTTATTGACTTGAACACAAGGGAAATACTGTGTTCAATGCAAAAATGCTACTTTTACATTACTGTTAAAAATGAATCATTAAAGATTTTGATTTTACTATAAACTTTGATTGCGTTAAAAAAGTCAAAACTATTAAAGTGATCCTCCATAGTTTATGAAAAGTGCTTCATTCATCTCCTTATAAAGGTCTAAATCTTCAGTGTGTTCGTCAGTTTTCCATTGCTGTGACATAAAAACAGAGAAAATCAACTTAAAATAAACAATGTTTTAGTTTGTCATATGATCCGAGGTTTCGGTTTGTGACTGTGTGGTCCTGTTCCTTTGCTCTTAAGAGAAAGGAGGAAATTATGTTGGGTGGCAGACGGTGTAGTTGCTGTTCACATCATGGTGGCCCAGAACCAGACAGCAAGAGAGAGGGAGTGGCCAGATATATCCATCAAGGGAATCTCTCACTGACATACTCCTATCAACTAGGGCTCATCACTTTTAAGGTTTCAGCTATCTCTGACCAATATCATCAACTAGGGACAGAGTCTTTAGTACATAAGCTCATGGAGGACATTGTATATTCAAAGCAGAGTAGTTATAAAGAGGTGGGTGCTGTTGGGTTGGAGAAATGGCCGAGTGAGTGTGAGTGCTTGCTACACAAACATGAAGACCTGAGTTCAAATCTCTAGCACCATGTGCAAATCTCAGTAAAGCTATACATGCCTATAACCCCAGCTTTGTGGGAGACAAAAGAGGAGAGGGAGATTACTGAGGCTTATTGTCCGCCAGTCTATCTTCAGATTCAGTGAAGAATCCTGCTTGAAGGGAATAAGGTAGAGAGGTGGGAAGAAAGAAGAGACAGGGAGAGAGGTAAAGAGAGGAGAGAAGAGGAAAAGAGAACAGAGGAGAGGAGAGAAGAGGAGAGGAGAGGAGAGCAGAAGAGAGGAGAGGAGAGGAGAGAGGAGGGAAGGGGAGGGGAGAGAAGGAGAGGAGAAGAGGGAGAAGAGTAGAGGAGAAGATGGGGAATGGAGAACAGGATAGCCAATACCCCTGTTTAACATCTGTAAGCAAACAGTAACACATACACCATATACCTATATAAACCATATACCTATGCTGCCACGCACATCCACACAAAATGAGAAGAAAGGAGATGAATGTTGTCAAAGTACTTTTAGGTTTGTGTCTTTTCCCCAGATGAATGTGATGAAACAGATGTATTAAACTTAGTTGAGGTGTTATCTCGAATGGCTTAGAAGATACTGGAAATACAACAAGAACTTTTCTCTGGGCATGCAACACTTTACTCATAACTCCCAGCTCAGTCTAAAGCCAGAACTCTTGATGGGAAAGGCAAAAGCAGTTAGAAAAAAGAGCAACAAGAGAAGGCAAAACAGAAAAGACTTGTACCAGCAATCAAATATCACTCTATTAAAATGAGACCTTAGACTTTAGTCAAAGTCTGTTTTATAAAAGCATGCTTTCCTAGTTTTGTGAGCAGTGTAATATATGAATCATCAAAATGACTGCATGTTAAAGACTGCAGAGCAATGATAAGTTGTGTTTCCAGTTTTCAGAATCTCTGGTTTGGCAGTTTGCCATCTTTTTCCAGGACAGAAGACAGGACGAAACAAAATTCCTTTAGAAATTTTATTTTTTTTAAAATGTAGCCCATGGAGATAAAGAACACTGGATTTACTATTCAAAATATTTGAGAAATAAGGCTGTCAACTGATTTGATTTTTTTCTTTGTTATGTGAAGTTTGTCATTGGGAAGATCAAATAATACCATTTGGACTGTTTTTCTGTTGAGCCTGACATTCGTGCATGTATTTAACAAAAATTATGCCTTTCACTAGAGTGAATGTTTCTAAATAAATACTTGTCTATAGGTCCTTGCAGATTTGGAAAATATAAAAAGGCAAACTATCTACGTGGTTGATTTTGTAGGCAGTGTATGTACATATGTACATACATACTCTCATGTTTCCTCATGCACTGAGATAAATGTCATAGTCTGACTCAGACTCACGTGTTGACAGTGGGCCTGTAAATAGAACTAAGGTGGATAATTGAAATGGCTACATAAGTACCTTTATGGGAACTCCATATAAAAATTAGCTTTACAGGATTTCATAAAGAGTATTTGAAAGATCTTCATTTTATTTTATCTTTGTGATCTTTTTCGTTGTTGTTAAAATGGAATAAGAAACTTAATTTTCAAAATCAGGACAACTTTTAGCAGAAGATAACTTTTACTCCCCCAGGTTATTCTTTTGATTACGAAATATCACTTATGTATGCGTTTCCTCCATGTAGATCCTGCCGGAATAATAAAGCACACTTGAAAATTATATTTTCAGGATAGACTCCAAATACCATTTCATATCAATAACTTCCTAGAAATCAGTCTAATTAATGATGTTGAATAGCTTCCTCCTGGGTTCTCTGACAAAATCATCAAATAAAAGTTATTCAGTTATTAATTATGCTAGAAATACTGTATGCTATTTAAGACATTGGGAAATATACCATCCTTTTGATCTGGTTAAACAATATTAGAAATGTATGTCTTCATCAGCTACAAATTGTGTGATACTAGAAAATTGTTTTTTTCTATTTTGATCCACAGCCTGCTTATAAATAAATAAACAATAAAGCAAATCTCTAAATTTTTTTGAAGACCAAATTAATGTCATTTCCCTAGCAACATACTTAAAAATGAGTATGTACACATATTATGGTCATTATTTCTCTTTATTAAGGTAATAAAGTACACATCACAATGTGGGTTATTAGTAGCTAGATCAGTAAAAGCAAGTATTTGATCAGCTACAGATTTCATAATGAAAATCATGCAGTGACTCAAATGCGTTTGAATGTGTTTTACATTACTGTAAACTTTCTTTGACAATATTGGGACAACTTTATGTATCAAAAATACACAATCCTTAAAGATAGCTTAGTGACTATGTATAAATTAACTTGGTTTAAAATTAAAATATTGACTCACTCAGCCATAGTTTGCTTCTATCATAAGCAGAATTTCTTAAGTGTCTGTGGAGAAGAATTACATCCTTTTGTTTCTCATAGTCTAACTTCAGAGATTTATGTTCTTTAAGCAAGGAAAATGATCAGAAATTTCATTTCCAATGTAGTAAGGTGAGAATTTTGGTTTGATTTCAAATTCAGATAAATTGGAGGTTTAGTGCAGCGGTTCCTCATATAACTATGCTCTCACCAATACTTGCTGACATTTTTGTTTTGCTTCCTGATTTGCTCTTTTCAAAAACATGTTTTTGCCTTTTGAAAGTTGCAGACGTCAAACTATAGCTGAGTGAGTCTGTGTTTCCTAAGAGCAAATACAGTCTCCTGAATAACCCATGAAACGACTAAGACAAATACCCCACCCTTGCACTGCTTCACCCAGGACCCATATTAAAATGTTACCGATTATCCATACATAGTCTGACATATACCGATATCCGTACATATGTATGGCATACATAGTCAGGGTTCTATTTTCCTAACCTAAAATTAAATTCAATAACAAGATTCCAGTTTAGCTACCATGGACCATGAATGGCTTTTAGATACATAAAGTTGATCAGAAGCAGATGTGAGATTGTATTCACAACCATCACAGCAAGAGACATACATGAAGTTGCCTTGTCTCGCTGCTAATTCTAGCTATAATCATTTTGCTAAGATGGTCATTCCTCCTTGTTTTCTTTATAATAACATTTTATTTTCTTCTTAGTAGTTAATAAGGACTCTGTGGGGAGGCATTTTGAAGACTGTGTTTTTCTTCTTTGAGGGTTCACCTAGTCACTTAAGTACATATTGATTATTTTTGTTTAAATAAGTTTTTATTAGAATCATTGAAAATGGTGTTTTTTCTTTTTTACATTGCCATTTATTTATTTAATTTATCATTTTATGAAAATAGATTTTTTTCTCACATAATATCTCCTGATTATAGTTTTCCTTTCTTTTACTCTTCTGAGTTCCTCCTTACTCCTTCCCATCCCTATTCACTCCCTTTCTGTCTTTCTTTAGAAAAAAATAAGCAAATGGGCCTCTAAGATATAATTATAAAACATAACCAAATAAACCATGATAAGTTAAACCAAGACCTATCACATTAGAGTTGGACAGGACAAGCAAACAGAAGGAAAAGAGCCCAAGAAGGCACAAAAATCAGAGACCCATTTGTTCACACACTCAGAAGCCCCATAAAAACACGGAAAGCCATAACTGAATGTACACAAAGGACCTGGTGCAGATCCATGCTGGCCCCGTCCATGCTGCTTTAGTCTCAGTGAGTTCATATGAGTTTTGTTCCTGTTGGTTTAGGGGGCCTTGTGTCTTCCTTTCCTTCATGTCCTCCATGCCCTCTGGATCTTATTCTCCTTTTGCCTTCTCTGCTACAGAGTTCCCTGGGCTGTTCTATTCCCATTTCTTAGCTGACATTCTACTGAAAAGAATCATACAGGAATCCTCATTTCCTCATGTTTTGTTTATTTAGATGTATATGGATCAGTGAACGCTCATTTCCATCAATGTTACCATCATTGTTACCAGGACTGTTTGCGCTTTCTTGTTCTCGACTTTCTAAACTCAGTTTAGGAAGCTAAAGCTCAGTTCTCCTTTATTCTTTCTCCTGAATCAGAAAGTCACTATGTCCTGTTGACTACGATTGGTTGTGGAGTGATTTCAAAACTTAACCACACTGAGTGAATTCTTATTTTTCTACTTGTAAGTAATTTAAAATTGTAATGGTTTCTTTTTTGTAGCTATATCAAAAGTGAGAGTTTTATGTAGTTTTATTTGTTCTCCTGTTGACTACGATTGGTTGTGGCGTGATTTCAAAACTTAACCACGTTGAGTGAATTCTTATTTTTCTACTTGTAAGTAATTTAAAGTTGTAATGGTTTCTTTTTTATAGTTACATCAAAAGTGAGAGTTTTATGTAGTTTTATTTGTTCTTCTTATCCTTTAGAGCAAATCTTCGAAAAGATTTGGATTTAGGCAACTGTTAATATCACTACTGCTAAAGTCTTTGGAAGCCAAGACTTAGTTGGCTCCAGATTCCATTTAGTGAAGAGGAATTGTTTTTGTAAAATGCTTGGAAAGATATTTTTCAGCATAATGTGAAAGTTTAAATATGCTAATTTTAAGAAGAAGAAAAGAAGAAAGCTACTACTCTGTGCTGTGCATGAATAAATTTTAGCAATATTCCAGTAAAACGAGGGAAAGCAGAAGAAAAAAGAAGCAGATATTGTTGAATAACATGATAGATTTTGGAGAAAAGGTACAGTAAGAAATTATTGGAGGAGGGTTAAAAAAGCCAAAATATATTTTATGTAATATTAAATTTGATATATTTAAAGGTTGTATAAATTTGTCTGTCATTCTGAATAATAACTAACATGTTACACATACAAAGACTATGAAAAATAGTGTGTAGGAGTCCGGAGAGACCTAAAGGGTCCTGGATTCAGATTTCACTGCCATCAGTTGTCCAGTGGTGGCAAACACACAGGACCAGCATAAGTATTAAGAAAGAACCTCAGGGGATGCTAAGGAATCTTGGTGAGGGCAGTGAATCTACCACAGAACATACGATGACAGCAATTGTTCTTGTGTCAGGAGTTTAGAGCAAGCCAGCATGCATTTCATGATCTCATCTGTGACTGAGAGATCATCACTGAAGCATATTTAGGTAATCCATTTGGGCAGGCTATGGGGGTCAGTGAATTAGTCAAGGAAATTGCAGCTAGCTGACCCATAGGGAGGTGTTCATCAGGAGCAGTTCTGCAAGAAATCTGTCTGGACCAACCACATTGTGAGACTGGGAGGAGGCAGAGAGCTGAGAACTGTGTCAAAAGTGACTGCATTCTGCTTCTGGTCTCAGAAAGTCTATTTTACCAGCAGAATGGACACCATAGCCACATAAAAGGATAACAATCTTCTACAGAACTCCTATGGGTTGGTTTCTAAGAAGAGTTCTGTTGTTAAGATTCATCAAGGAGGTTTATTACTCAGTCATGCATTTATTTTTGTTTATTCCACTTGCCTTGAAAGCTCAGTGGTGAAGTAACTATAAGAATCCCACTGTTCTGCCAAGATCGTAGGATGGGGTAAGCATGTTGCACATGCCGTGAGATGAAATCATTCGGGACAGACGTACTGATGGAAAGAAGTTACGTGGTGGGGGGAACATGAGGAAATGCTTAAGCATGTGGTGCACATTGGGCCTGTTATGCTTGGTGTGCTGATGAGTCTCTTCTAATGATGCCACTGACGATTGCTCTCCATAGACTAGGGATGTTGGGAAGTGATAAGGTAATAATCTGATACAGAAAGCGTTTATCATTAGTCATACCTACCATGAAGGCCAGACATTTTTATATTCAAGGGTAGAAGAGACTATATAATATNTACCATGAAGGCCAGACATTTTTATATTCAAGGGTAGAAGAGACTATATAATATAAAACTATGGAAGTTGGTTCTATGTTTATCTTTTGTCTTTAGTACCAATAATTCATTTTGATTATTTCCTTCACTTTCTTGCTCATCCTCTTTCTTGTCCTCTTTCTTCTTCCTACCAACTCTGTATATTTTGACACAATATCTCACTATATAGCCTTNTACCATGAAGGCCAGACATTTTTATATTCAAGGGTAGAAGAGACTATATAATATGAAACTATGGAAGTTGGTTCTATGTTTATCTTTTGTCTTTAGTATCAATAATTCATTTTGATTATTTCCTTCACTTTCTTCTCATCCTCTTTCTTGTCCTCTTCTTCCTACCAACTCTGTATATTTTGACACAATATCTCACTATATAGCCTT
>LOJH01047921.1:0-13121 GCA_001685095.1 Ellobius talpinus
GTGGGGTACTGGGTGGGACAGAAACCCCAACAAGCCGGCCCTCATGTTACAGTCAGTTCTACCTTAGGAGCCTCTGGGCCCTTCTTTAGAAGCACATGATGTCTTCCCTCTAATCCTACCTACCTTTTCTAGCACTTTTGCCATGAAGAATTGCTGGATTTTGTCAAAGTTTTTTTTCCTGAATCTACTGAGATAATTCTGTTATTTTTGTCTTTTATGTCCATTTATGTGATTTAGTATGGTGACTTGTATTCAATGAACCCATCCTTGAATATCAGTGATAAAGCCAAATTAGGAATGGTTTATTATCTTATTTTATGTATTTCTATATTCTCTTTGCAAGATTTTTATTGAGTATTTTTGGGTCTATGCTCATCAGTAATATTGGCCTGTAGTCTCTATCTGTCTGTCTTGCATATTTGACTGATACTGACTTGGTAGGTGGAATATGGAGTTGCTGCTTCACTTTGTTTCTCTCTCTGTCTCCCTCTCTGTCTCTGCTTCCCACCCTCTAGTCTTCCCTACCCCCTTCTCCCCTTCTTTCTTTTTTGTAAGTAGTTTTAAAAGGATTGACTGTAGAATTTTCTTGAAAGCCTGATAGAATTCTGTAGTGATTTTTCATTGGCCTACAGAATTCTGCTCTGAATCAACCTGGCCCTGGACTTAATTCTTTTTGTTATTTCAATCTTACTATTTCTTCCCTTTGACTGGGTTTAGAATTTGTTCTTGTTTTTATAACTTTTGTATCATTATGTCACTTCCATGATTTTGCTGAAGATCTGAACTATATCGTTCACTTGATTTGGCATTCTTTTCCCCCATCTATGTCTCAAAGTTTGACTTTTTTCATGGTGTTGTACAGTTCCCATGTTTTCTTTTTCTCTTTTTTTAAATGTTCCTATGTATTTGATCTAGATCCTTTATTTTATTTTCACATCCTGTTCTATCTTCTGCCTGATTCATTTGACTTTTGTAGATTTCTTTGATTACTTTTAGTTGAGCTGTTGGGTTTTTCAGTTCCATGTTCATTTCACCCGAGTCCCCTTCAGTATTTCTATCTCCTTACTGAATTTCATTCTCAAGATCTGGATTGTTTTTGTCATTTCTATCAACCTTATGCTTGTATTTTCTTGGGCATCACTCAGGTGTTTATTTACTTAAGCTCTTTCTCCTTGATTTCACCGAGCAAGTGCTTCTTTGTGCCTTCTTTAAATTCTTTGATGGAGTTTGTGAATGTTCTCTTAAAATCTGTGTAGTGGTTTTCTTCTTGGTAACTCATCACCAAACATTTCTCAAGGACTGGTAGATTTTGTAGAGAAGATACTCACTTAATCTTTCCTATTGTTTATGTTTTGGCAATGAGAACTTCTCTAAGTTTGACTTGGACAGAGCAGGATATGTGGTTGGGTTGGGCCTAAATATTTGAAATTCTTTTGGTGAAATTAGATCAAGTGGAGAAAGGTGACTGTGATGGTATATAGGCTGTGCTTCCTGGTCTAAGCCTTGATTGTGCGGGTAAATCTAGAAATAATTGCTGGAAAGGTTATAGTTGGTGTGAAAGGGTACTATGGGCTAGGAAGTAGGTAGAGTGGGTCCTGGCAGAGGTGTAGAGATGGGTTGCTGTGCAGGTAGGGATGTCTAGTCAAAGCCAGGGCAATTGATGTGGGGCCTGTTATGGATCTGGCAAGTTCAGGAGAAGGCATGGATGGGAAAGATCAGGGAAACTCACCAAGGTAGATCCTGGAAAAGTATGTGGGAGGTGTGGCTAGTTCAAGAGATTCAATGGGCTGCAGAAGGAGCCATGGTTTCTGACAGAGAGTCCAGGTTCTGGTAGAATCCTAGAGGTGCTACTCATGTCTTCATGTACTTGTCATTAACTCAGTTCCCTTTCCTCATTATTTCAGTTTCTCCTTAACACACACAAGCATCTCAGGTACTTTTTAAATTCTTTTTGGTTTGTTTGTTTCTCAGTTTAAGTGTCAGTTTATTTAGCAAACCTAGGTTATAGTGCACTCCAGAGAAATGTTGGAGTGTTCTAATCCAAACGAGTGGGGAATTCGTCCCTTAGGTTCTACCTTGTGGGTTCTTAACAAGCATCATGTTGCTTAACTGATAGAGTTCTTGTCTAGCCTGCACAAAACCTCGGATTTGATATCCCTAGCTCTACATAGACCAGGAATGGTGACACACACCTGTAATATCAGCATGAAGGGGGTAGAGGCAAATATACCAGAACTGCAAGGTATTCCTCAACTAACCAGGTATTTCAAGGCTAGCCTGCGCTACATGAGACAGACTCTAGGGAAACTGCTTTGAAGAAAAAGAACAACTGTTTATAAAGGAAGAGTAAGAGTGGCAGACAATCAGTGAAGTAGAAAAGTAAGGCTGGGGTGCGGCTCAGTGTGAGACCCCAATACTGACCACAGTTCTCACATGGACTGTTGTTCCTGTCAGCAGGAAGATACTGAAAAATAAAGGCAACCCAAAGTCAGTTCCTTTCAACTTGAAAGCAAGTATCACCCAAAAGTCTTTTACTTGGACTTTAAAACAATATTTTGGCAGGCTAAATAAATCAACCCCAGTGAAATATCTCTGGTTTGCACATTAATCAGCAACAGGGCACATCACTTTTGTTCCTGCTCTGTGACAAGAGTTTCTCAACCAAGAAAAAATCTTTTTTCTAAGAGACAGACAGAAATATCTGAGACAGGTGCCCAGATAAAAGAAGTAAATGAAACCAAGGACCCTTAAGCCTGAGAAGATAGGAGGGTTAATCCTCAACATGATTTAGCGTAGTGTTTACCAAACCTGCTTTGTAGTTGTCTGAGGAAGTGAGTAGCCACAGAGTCCCTAGAAGGTTTCCTTTAAGACTTGAGGGAGTACCCAAATTTTCAGCTCTACTTCTGATAGTGTACAGAGAATGGTCTTAAAAAACATAAAATTAATATATGTTTTCACATTTTTGCCAAGGATCCCTTTGTTGCTACCATATTTCAGTTGATTACTTGAGATAATTCTTGGAGATTTTATATGCTATTGATTTTCAATAACATTTTCAAAGATCAGTGAGATAAAAAATATTTGTGTTGGGCTATGTTTCAAATTAGCAGCATCCACAGATGGACCTCCAGTGTCTCGGGGGCCAAAGGCAAAAGAACTAGAAAAAAGCTACCATTGAAGGTGGGTGATCTTGGGAAGGCACTGAAGAGTTCAGAAAAGAAGAACATCAGAGGTTTTAGAGAGAAGAACAGAGGGAGAAAAACTACTCCAATGTGAGCATATCATGATAGCCTGTCAGAGGGCAGGGGAGTAAAGCAAAAAGAAAGAATAATTAACCTAAATTTCAGTAAGACAGAGACACTTCTGTTTGGGGCACTTGGCAGAGACTAAGCACTTTTAAAATCTGTTAAAAATCAATATTACTCTTTTGTTTTCAATTTCTTTGTTAAATAATCTTTGAAAACATCTTTTATGAAGTGAGTAGTGTATATAGATCAATCTATAAACCTTTGTGTCTGAGTGATCCCTGCATTTTGTATTCCTTTTCTAATGGTTTAATTGTTTCTCTTTGGTATTGCACATACTGCAGTAACTAAATGAAAATGAAATGATAAACAATAAAATTTTGAATTCTAGCATATCATTAATTTTATGTTGGTGTAGCTAAATAGAAATGTATCATAAAAATGACTTTCCTTCAAATGTTTGGATGCACTGTGCCATTGCCTTCTGGATTCTTTTGTTGCTTTACAACTCTGTAGTTCCATTTCTCTTGTTATAGTTGTATTTATTTATGAGTGTTGTCTGCACGTTTGTATGTGTACCATGTGTATATCTGGCACTCACAGACTACAGACGGAGAAGGTACCAGAACCTCTGAGACTAGAGCTACAGATGAATGTAAATAACTATGTGGGGGCCTGGGAATCAAACTGTGCTTCTCTGCAAGAACAGTGAATGCTCTTAATTGCTGAGATGTCTCTCTAATACCAGTAGTCTCATTTTTTATCCTTTGTACATGACCTGATTTCTCCCCCATTTTCTAAGCTTATTGTTTCCCCAATCTTCTTTTTTTCTGAGCTTGCCTGAGTATATGTATGCATACCATATTCATTCCCAGAGCAGAATCATGCCAGGAAAAGACAGCAGACACCTTGGAACTAGAGGTACAACGAGAGTCATGCACCATCATGTGTGTGGGCTGGTATTCATGCCTGAGTCCTCTGGAAGAGCATCCAGTACTCTTAATGGCTGAGACATCTCCTTAGGCCATGCCTGGGCCCAGTGTTCTTAAATTCTATGATGATGTATGTTTGTTGATGCCTTGATTTTTATTCTTTTTTGTTGTGTGGTTCCACCTGGAGATGCATCTAGAAAATTTTACTGAAGTATTTTTGGCGATTTCTTCTCCTTTATTGTGTTTCAGTATTTCATATCTGTATGAAAGTCTACTACTGCTGCAACTTTTGGTATAACTCCTCTCTCTCTCATTTTTTGCTTCTATCGTAGATCTGAGGATTTTCCATATTATTTTTGTATTGAGTATATAACTCAGGACCCCATGTAGGCTAGATTAGCACTATACCAGAGGTATGTATGTCCCAGGCCTGATTATTACAAAATTATTAAAATGTTTCTCATTTCTCAGAAACAACCCATCCAGTGTCTTCCCTGAAGAATCAAAACCTAGTTGCTGACTACAAAAAAGAGGATGGGCAGTCTCAACAGTCAGTAAGTGAATGTTTCCTTATTTACCCTTTTTTAATTTTGTTTGTAGATTCCACCAGGATAGTTGCTCTTTTCTGTCTCTACATTTATATCTTCAGGTTTCTCTACTTCGTGTTTTAGGAAAATGACACCTACAGGCACAGTCAATCAGAATAAGGATTTTCCATTAAAAAGGAACTGTCTTCATTAGGGTTTCTATTGCTGTGAAGAGATACTATGACCATGGCAGCTCTTATAAAGGAAAACATTTAATTGGAGTGTCAGAGATTTAGTTCAGAGATTTAGTTCATTATTGTTATGACAGGAAGCAAGGCAACATGCAGGCAGACATAGTACTGGAGCTGAGAGTCCTTACATGTTGATCTAAAGGCAGCAGGAAAGGTACTGATTCACTGGATGTGGCTTTGGTATCTATGAGACCTTAAAGCCCACCTCCAGAGTGACACACTTCCTCCAACAAGACAACACCTCTTATTAGTCCCACTCTGGGGGCCATTTTCTTTGAAACCACCACATGACTATTTTTCTGTATCAAAATGTGTGGAGAGTTCCTTTCCTACAGCCACATTTCCCCCCCCCCACTGGCTCATAGGTAGGTAGTAGATCTCTCTCCTTGCATTTCTAGACTTGACACTGGTAACTACCTCCTGCTCTTGCTTGCCCCAGTTAGCTAACTACACATCACAAGGAGATTGGCTCCTCTCGTAATAACCAAAATAGAAATACTTAGAATTATACATAAAGTTAAAACACAGACATTCTATTTCAGAAAAATAAGACTGAATCTTGAAAAGTATGTTAGTTGCTGTTTGGAGATGAATATGTAGAAAACAAAGATGCATTTCCTTACATGGAATTTATCACTCAATCCAGTAATTTAAGTGTGCTTGAAATAGAGTTTCTCTCATGGAAGTTTGTGTTTTCACAACTTTACCTAGTCTGTCAATTGCCTAAGGCAGGAAGGAACTTAGAACAAAGAGGATTAGTGTGAGCGGGAAAATCACTAGGAAAAACCTTCAAATTGAGTGACAGGGCCTACAGATTTTGAAGAGCAGTGCAACGGAATTTGTGCTGTAGAAAAGGGGTGGTGATGCTGTTCCTTAATTTAAATACTGCCCTCTTGACACTTTAGCTAAAGGAACTTATAAAGAAAGACATGATAAGAATGTAGTTACAGAACTCTTGGGAACAACAAAACTTTCTTATATGAAGCATTGGGAAAATAGCCTCTTTTATGTTGAAAGATCTTTAGTTTGTCATTACTGGTTGAAGATGTCTTGATTAGCTTTCCTGTCCATTTATCTGATCCCATGGTCTGTAATTACTAGGACTGATGACTCTCTGTTGCCCTCCTTTGTGATGACCATTTCACCTTTGCTGTGAGATGGGGCTCCTGGATGCTATACTTACATCACTCATAAATACACCTTCGGTAACATCTCTAAAGAAGCCATATGGGAAGTGGTTTATATTAAAAGGTTTTAAATGAAAAATGTTGCATAAACATGATTTGCCTTGTCAGTCAAGCATATTACCATTTTTTCCATTATACCAGCTGCATTTTACATTGTGATTAAATTAAGGTTAACTGAAAGGTCCAGTGTTTGAAGGTTGTTTATTAAAGCAATTATTTTCTTAAGTAAAAAAATGTTAATAGAGACAAGGTCTGTAACTTCTGCCATAGGGGAAATAAAGCAACAATCACCTTACAGATGCCAATGATTGTGAATTTTCTTATTCACAGTGTCTACCAGGACCTTGTTATTCCATGTGTGGTCTTTTGATCAGATTCTGGGGCTGCATCTGGGAAATTATTAGAAATTTAGGCACTTGAAATTCTCCTGCATGCTGTGCATTATATATGCATTTCTGTGATACACTGAGGGAAGCATTTTAGCATTGAAGACACATGCAAGTAAAGAGTGAATGAGTATTCTTTGAAATTCTAACTTGCTAGCTCGCTGAAGAGGATCATGTTCTCCAGCAGCATGAGTATTCTCACAAAAATCCATCAGCAAATAAATCTTTCCACAGGTTAAATTTTGTTAAAATGTTGTAAAGACATACATGTTATGACAGAGAATGTAATCACTTGACAATATGCAATTGAACTCCTTGTAGAAACAACTTTCTGATTTTCCTTTCACTCTGATCTTCCCTCATTACATATGTGTGTTCTTCATGTAATGATTCTCTAAATAATTTCCATGCTTTCTTCTTCTCTAAAACCAACAGAGCATTTCATTCATGGGCTGAGAGGTTCAAATAAACTATCTCTTTTCACATATCTCGAATTTAAACTGGTTAAAAATAATCAGTATAGTTTATATCACAACTAGAATAATCAACATTTTATGCTACAGGAAGATTTAGCTTGATATTTTTGAAAACACACTTTTTTATTCTTTAAGTTACATGAAATATGCTAAAGTAATGTAATTCTCTAAGGGGTAATTGTCCTTGTAGCCTGGGCTTCCTTGCATTCTCTTTTCTACGTTAATAAATATATATCAATTATCTACTGTGTACTATGAATGAAAGTACAAAGAATAAACCTCTGTGCTGTAGTTGCTCAGAATTTCTTGCTCAGAATTTCTTGTGGATGAAGGTCAAATGTGCTATAATAATACCATGTTATAAATGTTGTAGCAGTTTTGGCAATGCATGATAGAAAACAGAAGAAAAGGAGCTAAATGAGTCTTGGAAATCAGAGACTGATTCATGGAAGAGGTGACTGCTTTGGGCATCTTTTTCGTGTATGATTTATGATATAAATATGCACAAATGTTGGCTTGTACTTTTAGAGAAGGTGGTTCAATGAATCTGTAAGTAAAGGCAATCCTAATATTGGCAGGTATGACTAGACTGAACTCTGTGTAAAGTGAAATTTGATGGACAGCATTGCAATAAAATGAATCATGTTAACATGATAAAACAAAAATCACCCCCCTGAATCAATTTTAATGATTAGCTTTAAACTGTTCGTCCTGCACCCCAACCATTGCAGGTTTTGTTGCAGTGGAGACGGGGAGCATGAATGCGATATTCATAGCGTCAGCACTGACATATGCGCTGGCAGTACATTCATCCTCCTTATTTCATCAGCTTTTCACAGTTACGTCATGACGCAGACATTATTTGCATTTTCTGGTTAAAAATGTCCAAGCAATTGCAGATTCTGGATAGGAACTCAGGTTGAGGACTTCTATTATACTTTCATGGGGTCTGCCGTGGTTTGAATGACAACGTCCTCCATACCCACATGTAAGATCATAAATTTAAATATTTGGTTACCAAGGGGTGACAATATTTGAAAGGATTAGGAGGTGTGGCCTTGTTGGAGGAAGTGTCTCTCTGGGGTGGACTTTGAGGTTTCCCTAAGCCCATTCTAAGCCCAGAGTCGGACTCTTTCTGCTCTGTGTGGAGAACTCTGTGCTACTTCTCCTTCATCATGTCTGCCTGCACACTGTCGTGCCCCACCATGATGGTAATGGACTAATCCTATGAAACTCTAAGCTAGCCCTAATTAAATGTTTTCCATTATAAGAGTTGCTGTGGTCATGGTATCAGTTCACAGCAATAGAAACCTAACTAAGACAGAGCCTTTCATTCTAGAAACTAGACTCTTCTCTACCCTGAAAACACTTCACTAGCAATGTTTTCTGAAAGTCTGGTGCCTCCTTTTGAGATCAGAGTATATTATTTCCCCTCATAAATCCAGGTTGCATGTTTTGTTTTTCTTGGGACTAATCACAATGATGTAATGAAAAATGGGAGAGAAATAGAAGAATTGAATGTCTCTCCAAGCTTTAAACATGGCTGGATAATTTAGCCAGGAAGAAAGTTTAAAATATGCAAAGAGAGTTGGACTTCTGTGACAAGGCCAACTTGAAAAATGACTGTAGGACCAATGTACTGGAGCAATGAACAGAGCAAGCCTCAGCTAGGGAATCCTTCTTTAAGCAGTATCCATTCTCAGTAAAAGGTGGGGCATACAGATAGTAGCTCTCCTGGTGCCAAGACCCTTAGATTCTATGGTTGGCTTTGTCTCTATCAGTTGGGTGAAGTTTGAGCTGTGATTAGAACATATGTACGATGGGAGGGGGGTTAGTAAGACACAGGGAAGATGGAAGCTCTGCAGCCACAGTGTAATAGATGCTACTAAGTGGCAAACCCCCAAACCTAGGCATGGTAAGAAGGTGTCTTAGTTGTGTTGTTACTGTGCCCAGGAAAAAGAATGAAACAAGGAACTTGGATTTCTGAGGGAAAATAACATTTTCTCTTTTCAAAAGGGATGCCTACTTGTGGCCACAGACTTTCAGAAAACATAGCTAGTGAAATGCTTGAAGGACAGAGGAGAGTCTTATCTCTAGAGTGAAAGGCTCAATGGAAGTTTAGAAGTCCAGACTTCCGTAGGAAGAAAGCCTAGGCATGACAGGAAGGCGACTCATTTGGTCAGCATATGAGGGGCTCGGCATTACAGCCACAGCACTGAAAAAGTCAAATAAAGCAAAGTCCCCAAACACAAAAGCAAAAATAAAAACCAAAAACAAATAACAAAAAAACCAAAAAGGTTGAAGTCCAGTCAAGTCTTCTGGGTGAACATCCAAGGCTGTGGACAGCCATTTAGTGCACTGACATGGGGGAGCCCTATATTTTATACAGGACCTGGTGAATGGTGTGTTTCTAAAATTGAAACTCTTCAGGAAAACAGTAGCCTTAAAAATGAATCATTTAAATGTTTTTCGTGTTAGAGTAGGAGATATGAGATACCATTGGCATCATTTAGAAATAGCTCAAGAGTAAGCAGGCCTCCTAACAACACATTTAAGGTCGGGAGAAGAAGTTCTGAGACTGGAGTTTTAAATATGATAAGATACAGTTTATATTGTCCATAGATTTACTAGAAGCAAAATTTATTGACAAAAGTTAACTTCATCAGATTTGCTGTAAATCCTGTGGCAGTACTGGCAGTATATACAGTTAGTCATGGCTCTAGGGATGTCCATATCTTAATGTCCAGAATTTTAAAAATGTTATTTTACATAGCAAAATGAACTCTGTAAATATGACACTGTATTAGTAATTTGTCTAGTTTCAGATTCAAACTCATTTAAAGCAAGATGGGTTTGTTTCAGCTCAGAGTCTGTTGGTGCATTCCATATTAGTAGGGAAAACTAGAAGGCAAAAACTTTTTCATGCCTGAAAGTGTAGGATGGGAGTTTGATCACATACGGACAGGTCAGAAAGGAGAGACAGGACAGGAAATATGGCTGCCCTATAAACCTGAAGGATAACCCACCCCCAGAGTGGTCCCCTTTTTCCTATTAACCCCACCTTCCAAAAGTCCCCCAGTCTCTGAAAACACTGTCACCAGATGGGAATCAGATGTTCAAACACATGGCTGTATGTGGGGTAGCATTTTACTTCCAGAACACAACAGATATTGAGGTTAAGGGCCTTGAAATGTAGTTGACCAACACAAAATGAACTCATGTTTTGTTTGGGGGGTGTTATTTTTTATCCTATTTTGGGTTTTTTTGTTTGTTTTGATTTTCATTTTGTTTTTTGAGGGGAGGAATAGGGCGGTGGGGGATCTGGGAGGGGAGTGGAAAACATGATGAAGACATTATATAAGAAAAAAGTTTTAAAAAGGATTTGAGATGGGAAATGTTTGGGATTACTCAGATGGATTCAACTGAATCAGATGAGTCTTTAAAATCAGAAAAAAATCCTTGGTTGTAGTCAGTGATAAAGATGGCAGTTGGGGAATGATTCAATGTCCCATTGCTTGTTCTGAGATGCAGGAAGCTATATTTAAGGAACTGCAGTCTGCCAAGAACCTTATAAATGAGGAAATAAATCTTGTACTAGATCTTCCAGAAAGGAATATAGCCCTGCTCACAATGCCTGCTTTAAAATTGGTTAAGACACATGTTGGACTTCTGACCTACAAAACATCAAAATAGTATATTTGTGTGGCTTAATCCACTGCATTTCTAGTGATTTGTTATGGCATCTGTATAAACTAAAATACACTTGCTGTATGGTTTTGAGACATAGATTTTAAGTCTCACAAAGGTAATGATTTCTATCTGTCCATCCTGCCTCGGACATATATCAAGTATTTATAATTTTGCCTAGAAATTAGGCATGAAATATTAGCTGAATTAATTTATTAATTGGTCATTCTATATGAAACTATTCATTAAGTACTTAAGCATATATGTTTCTGTGCTTGATATTATATAGAAACATAAAAACATAAAGGATAATATTTTTATTAAAATACAAGTCAAGAAACTTAAATAAGTCTTCTGTAATAATGGAAGAAAACAGGATGATAGCCTGCTGGTCACATCTGGTCCATTGCCTATATTTTGTAAGTGAACTTTTCTTGAAACACAGTTAAACTCATTATTTTACATAGTGTCTTGGGTCACTTTATTGCTATAATAGAAGAATCATGTTGTTATATAGCTTTCACTGAGATCATATGTTTCAAAATCCGTAAATCATTACCAGTTACTTAGATTCTTTTCTTTTTGGATGGTAGGCTTTGTACTTCAGGCAAAAATATACTCTTCATTCAAGCTTGCATTATCTTTCCTATCGAATTAATATGGCAGGATTTATCTCTGAGGTTGGCTATCAGAATAAAAGGTTGAATTAGAATAAATAGCAGCTTTCAGTGTTTGATACAGGTGACAAATTCTGTAAATAGTGCTATATATTTTTATTGCTTTTATTGCAATATACATTTTTCTCTGCACCCCTCCCTTCCTCCCCTCTCCCCTTCTTCCCTCTCCCATGACCCCAACACTCACAATTTATTCAGGAGAACTTGTCTTTTTCTCTGTCCTATTTAGATCCATGTATGTATGTCTCTCTTAGGTTTCTCTTTGCAGTCTAAGTTCTCTGGGGTTATGGGATGTAGACTGATTTTTCTTTTCTTTATGTCTAAAAGCCACTTAAGAGTGAGTAAGTTTTTCTCTGGGTTACATCACTCAGTATGTTTTTTAAACTGAATATGTTTTTTTCTAGATCTATCCATTTGACTGCAAACTTCAAGGTGCCATTATTTTTTACTGCTTGAGTAGTGTGCTCCACTGTGTAAATGTACCACATTTTCTTTATCCATTCTTCAGTTGAGGGGCATCTAGGTTGTTTCTAGGTTCTGGCTATTACAAATAATGCTGTTATGAGCATAGTTGAGAAAATGTCCTTGTGGAATGACTGAGCATCCTTTGCATATATGCTCAAGAGTGGTATTGCTGTTTCCTGAGGCAGGTTGTGGTCTAATTTTCTGAGAAATTGCCATACTGATATCCAAAGGGGCTGTACCAGCTTGGATCCCCACCAGGAATGAAGGCGTCTTACCTTTACCCCACATCCTCTCCAGCATAACCTGTTGTTAGTATTTTTGATCTTAGCCATTCTGACAGGTTTAAGATGGAATCTCAGAGTTGAGATTCTCAGAGTTAGATTTCTCTGATCCTTAGCCATCAGAGAAATTCAAATCAAAAACAGAATTTCAGAATAATTTTTGGGGCAGTTTAGTTATATCAAAATTAAAAATCATATTGAATCTATAAATCAAATTGAGATATTCTGAAAATATTCTATGTTATTACTCATGAACACATAATATATAACCATTAATTTAGTTCCTTGATTTTTCAGAGTTCTGTTTTTTCTTGATAGATATTTTTAATGTATTTTATTAGATTTATTACTGGTTTCAGTAGTAAAAGCAAACAATTTTGTGCTTTTATTTTATTGGTTATCCAGGGTTGGTATATAGTAAATTTATTGATTTTTATGTCGATCTCATGTACTATGTCTTTGTTATAATTGTTTATTACTTCAAGAAGTTTTTGGTTAATACCTTCTATACTGATGATAATCATATCATCTGTGAATAGTGACAGATTTTTTAATTTTTAAAAATTTCAAATCTGTGTACATTTCTTGCCTCACCTTGTGTTTTCTTACTATATTACCTAGGGATCTGCAATGGAGTCTAAAAACATCAGATTGAGGATTCATACCCTCTTCCTGATGTTAGTATGAAAGCTTTTAGTTTATTACAATCACGTATGCTAGTTCTAGCTTTCTGCTAATGCTTATCAAGTTGAAACTGTTTTTCTCTATTCCTTTTTTACAGAGAGATTTTTACCAAAAGTAAATGTCAGATGTTGTCATATGTTTTCTGAATCTCTTGATAAGAACATTGCCAATGTTTAATCTTTAACCTGTTGATGTAGTGCATTATTTTCATTTACTTTTAATTGTTGATCCAGTTCCAGTTTTTTATTCCTGAGGAAAAAAAAATCCCTTTTTGTTGTTATATATTACTGTACATTCTTGGATTTGGTTTGTTAATATTTTGT
>LOJH01047922.1:0-11670 GCA_001685095.1 Ellobius talpinus
GAACTCAGGACCTTTGGAAGAGCAGGCAATGCTTTTAACCTCTGAGCCATCTCTTCAGCCCATGTTGGACTCTTTTAATTCACTGGTGACTTTGGCTACAGGGAGTCAGGATGATTTTCCTGGAAGCCTTCATCCAAGAAACCTCAATATATCTCAAATCAGGTATCTTCACGGCCTTCGGCTTCCTAGGTATATAAATAGACTGAAGTCTCCAGTATGAAAATGACCCTCACTTTGTCACAGTCACTATGCTAGTTATCCTCCATCTCCTTTCCAGACAAACCAGAATCCATCCACTTTCACTCTTCTCATCCCTGGAGACATCTCCTGGGTCCCTCAGACTCTGTTTCACAAAGTACTGGAAGGTGGTCTAAAGTGCCTCTTCCTGGCTCCATATCTTCAGTAGGAGTTGCTATTCTATCATAGTAATGTGGTAAACATTTCAGCCTCCCTCCAAAATGTCTCGGTACCATTTGCCAGAGCCTGAGGTTACGTTAAAGACACAGTAGAAGTCCCCTTGCAAGTGTGATGAAGGATGCTGAGGGTGAAGATGTGCCCTGGGTTATCTTCATGTGTGCAGTCAGATCGCAAAGGTCTTGATGAGAGGGAAGAAGGGGACTTAAGCCTGTAGAACATGTAGAGATGGAAGGTCAGAATGATGCAAGGAAAATGTCCATCAATCATGAATATGGATGGCCTCTAGAAAATGAGAAAAGGCAAAGAAATTAATTTTCCATGTAGCCTCTAGAAAAAAATATAGCATTGTTGTCACCTTGATTTTTCTCCCTTTAACACTCATTTTAGATCCTCTAGCTGTAAGGGAGAGAGCCTGGATTGCTGTGAGACTTTTCATTTGTGGTAGTTTGTTACTGTGGCAATAAGAAAATTATAACCTACTCTTGGCTCGCTCCTGTTCTCTCATTCTCTCTCCATGGCCTCAGCTTCAATGGAGTTCAAATGACTGGTTGTGTCTTGTGTTCTTGTTTCCTGTTCCCGCCTACCACTAGCCTCTGGTATCTGGCTATGTGTTTCCATTCCCATAACCCTACCACAGTACTGTGAGTTTTGTTTTTATTAAAATATGTTTAACTATCCGATCCAGGTCCTGTTTACGGGAACACTGTGACTAACTCACCACCTTAAAGAAACATGGCAGAAAAATTGTTATGACCTCAAGCAGAGCCTTTTCTAATCTGAAGGCATCATACACCATAGGTTGAGTATCTTCTTAATAGAATCTGACTTTCCCAGTGGCAAAATGTCTGCCAGTCTGCACAGAGAAGCGAGACAGAATTTGAAAACATTTATTTGCTTCTCCGGCAGGGAAAAATGGACATAAATCCTATTCTTCCATGAGAGTCAGGCTTTGGAACCTTAGTGTTCCCCAATGGGTTTGAGTTCTATGAAAAGTGTGAGAATTTCTCATGCAATTGTGTGCATATGTGAATTCTCCAGCCACCGCCCCCTCTGCTCAGCTTCCAGAGTTCCCCTGACTGCTGTAGATGCAGCCAGTCAGATACAGCAGGGGCTTTCTGTACACTGAGTCTCATCCCTTTATCCACCTCAGAATTCAGTGACACCAAGCAGGCTAGCTCCTATGGGTGGAGAATGCATGCATCTCTTACTGAGCTTGGCTCACCATGATTTTGCTTCAGACTTTTCTCTAAAGCCCTGGAAACCATCTTCATGTGAAAGTAGCCCAGAAGTTCGGGAGATGAACAGCACTTAATTCTGGAAATATCTGCCCCAGGCCAGAAGCCAATAACTAACAGCCCTGATCAAAGGTTCTCACGGAACTCTTCTGGGCAGCACTCTGTAGCCTTCTCCAGAACCCTGACAAATGATACTTGTGACCACAATAGAACGTTGCTACTCCACAACTCTACTCCATTGGCTCCATCTCTGACCCTGTCTCACATTCCCTTCCTGATTCCTGTGACCACTTTAAAACAAACAACCCAAGTCTCTGTCTTTTTGTAGGCTATCCTTTCTCACACGTACACAAGAAGAGTTTGACAGAGACTCAAATCCAGGTTTCCCATGCTAAACACCCCATCCCTCACAGTGGTATGCAAACTCTTGAGCCCTCTATACTTAATAAAAGCTTTCTTGTTCCACCTCAGGTTCCACAAAGTCCACAGCTAGCAGTCATTTCTCTCCAAAGAATAGAACGGCTTTCTTTCTTCGCTTCTAGGACCCCTAACAGTCAGCCTTTTCTCACATTTGGGACATTTGTCTCCCAACAGCTTGCAAGGCATGCAAGCTGAAACTGGAGAAATGGAAAAGTCCACCTTTATCCTGGAGGAAAGAAATTCCACCGGGGCCTTATTAGGCTTCCGCTGCCTGCTGGTCATGCTTTCATGCAAACATTTCCGCATCTGCTGTTATTATTACCAGAACACCTCAATCAGATCAGACACATCTCACAGGTGGGAATAATGTGACAGGGAGAGGATGGGACAGGCTGACTGTGGTTCAATTCAGGAAGGCAGGAGCACCTACTTCTGTATTAGTCATATATTGCTAAATACCATCCACAAACTTGGAAGCTTAGACCATTGATTATTTGCATGGGTTATCAGTCTTGGAGACCTTGGCTCAGTCCTTTGCTCAATCTCACACAACATTGCAGGAGAGGCATTGGCTGGCACTAAGGGTCTCATCTGGGACATGGGAGCTTCTTTCAAGATCATTCTCCATGCATCCAGAGAACTCATGGTGGCTTATTTAATCAAAGCCAGCAGCACAGAATTCATGATCTCTTCTATCTCTGACATCCAGATTCTCCTCAAATGGTTCATCAGATTCAGCCAAACCCCCTGCAAGTGAGAAGGGACATACAAAGCTGTGGGGCACTGGAGTCTTAGAATTCTGTCTCCCAGCTATTCTGAGTAGTCTCCTTTGAGAGATGCGAGGTTGGAGTGGGGATTTCAAAGAGAATCAGCAGCTAACCCTGGTACAGTTCTCTATCTGTCACGCTCAATGAGCAGTACTTCCTTTAGAGAAACAGTTTCCATTTTTAAAAGTAGCCACGAGAAGGGAGAAAAGAGCATAAAAATTTATTTAAAAATTAAAATAGGCTCCGTTGGTGAAATTAGACCACAAAACCCACTTGACCCCTGTTTTAATTATTGTTTTCATTGCTGATTAAATACCTGAAAAAAGTAACTTAAGGAAGGCAAGGTTTTGACTTAAAGTTAAGGGAGTAGGGTTCTTCATGGCAAGGCAGGGATGGCGGCAGACGTGTGAAGCTGCTGGTCACATTGTATAGTGGAATGCTGGGGCTCAGCTCCCTTGCTCCACTTTTTAGGCCTGAGATCTTAGCCTATGGAATGGTCCTGGCCACATCAGTGTGACTTTCCCACCTTAATTAACCCAATCCAAAAAAAATCCCTCACAGCCATGCCTGGTGACTGAAAATTCTGTCAAGTTGACAACCAAAAATAGCCATCACTTTCCCCCATATCATTGTTACGTCCCTGTCAGAAACCTGAAGCATTACTAACTTCTGCTGAATAAATTACACCAAAAAGGTCTCCTGACCCTGGCTGCCACAGAGACCTACTGATAGTTCTTCGGCTTCTGCTCTTGCCCTTGATTCACCATTTGACTCACATCAGCAGTCTGAACAGGAAGTCAGATTCTTGGCCCAGGGCAGGAGCTAATCTGTGACCATCCTCCCAGTCCACTTAGTTCAGATTTCTAACGACAGCTTGATGAGTAATCCCCTCACCATCCCATTTCCCCATGGCAGTCATAACAAAGTACTACTCTCTGGATGGTTGAAAACAGTGGAAATTTGTATCATGGTTCTGGAGACTAGATGGTGGAGACCAAGGCCTTAAGAGAATCTTTGAGTCTCTAAAGTCCCTAGGAGAGAATTCTTCCTTTCTTCTGCCAGCTTCTAGTATCCCAGAACTATTTCAGTCTCTGCTTGTATATTCAAGTGACTGTCTTTCATATGTATTTGTGCGTTGGTGTCTTAATACAATATTTGCCTTGTGTGGTTGCATATAGTTTTCTCCCCTTTTAATATGGTTCTTATTCATATTGGATTAAGGTCCACACCAAGGTATTTGTAATGATTCGCTTATTTACAAACCCTTATTTAGGAATAAGGTTATATTTACAGGTATTCAAGGTTAAGGACTTTAGCATATCTTAACTAAAGGGGGGAGGTGGAAGGAGCACAGCTCAACCCCTAGCCTTCACTATGATTGGAGCTGCTATCCTACTGGTTGGCTTCATAATGCAGTTTGACAAACAGCAGAAAAACACAAATTTGGAAAATAGGCTAGCATGGATCCCTCCAGGTAGACATCTGGAAGACTATTGGAACTAGAATAGGTTAGAACCACCATTTAGATGACATTTTAGGAAGAAGGAATTTGAGGTCCAGCAAGGACTTTAAACAGTTCCAGTTACTGGTGTTTCTCTGCCTCTCACCCATGAACTGAATGGACCCACCTTCTGCAGCTTTCAGAACACAGTTCGAGCTATCCTTCTCCAGCAAAGCCGACTTTGACCTCCACAATTGGTTTAGGTTTCTTGTCCCCTACTCTTAGTTTTAATTCTCCTTCATGGCAGCCTAGTGAGAAGGAGTACTGGAAGAACCAACTTCCCTAGGCTGTAAGCTCCATGGTTTCAGGGTCCATGAGAATTTCATTGCTTCTCTTTGCTCCATTCAGTATTCCTGGGGGGATGTAAAGAAACATCTATTCACCCCCAGATCAAATACCTTAGAAATGGTCCCATCCAAGTTCAGCAAGGCGAACTAATGAGTTTTGGGGATCATTTATAGAAGCATGAATTAGGTGTTACTTAGAGGAACATGAGTGACTCAAAAGCAGATGCATCACAGAAAACTTGCCCCCCCTGAGCACAGGTGAAGACTAAAGAAAGCTGCATCACAGTTCTACCCAGAGTACATCTTCTACATCCTTTGCAAAATGATACCTCCCAAGGTCATGTGCAGCTAAAAGGTAAGGGGAAGGGGTGGGGATTGAATAAAAATGGCCCTATAGGTTCATAAATTTGAATGCTTGATCACCACTATTGGGAGGTGTGGTCTTATTGTAGTAGGTGTGGCCTTATTGGAGTAAGTGTGTCACTGGGCGTGGGTTTTGAGGTTTCAGAAGCTCAAGCTAGGCCTAGTGCCTTACTCTCTTCCTAGTGTCTGCTGATCTGGATGTAGAACTTTCAGTTACCTCTCCAGCACCCTGTCTGCCCACATGCTTCCATGCTCCCCTCCATAATAATGGACTAAGCCTCTGAACCTGTAAGCAAGCCTTGATTAAATGCTTTCCTTTAAAAGAGTTGCCATGGTCATAGTGTCTCTTCACACCAGTAGAAACTGTAACTAAGATAGTTGGAATCTCCTTCTATAAGGAAATGTCAGCAGCCACATTGCTCCTATTGTATGATTATTATTATTATGATGATTATGATGATGATGATGATGATGTAATTGCTATGATTTGGAGGCAAACGTAGGTCACCACATCAATCTTTGCATCATGATAGCCAAGGATACGCTGGCAACTCATGGAAGAAACAGATTGTACCATAAGCTTTCAAACTCATCACATAGCAAGGGTCTAGCAATGAGAAGGTATTCAGTAAGTATATGTTTATTGAATGAGTAAATACTACAAAACTATTTTTTGCTTTCTGGACATCTTGATGAATGGCAGAGATGAGAACAGTTAGAGAGCCATAGAGCTCTGATATTTCTGATGGATGTATTTTTGATGAGTCTTTAGGTCTCTGAGTAGACTTTCTCTGAAATCCCATTCCTATGGAAGCTAAGGGACCTCTACCTACTACCTCTACATATTAGTGACATATACATATAAAATGAGCATAATTTAAATTGCTAGGCATCTCATTAGCATTTAGCAGATGTGAAAGCCATTATGGATGAACCCCATCCTCATAATCAGCTTTGGACCCCCTACTTTCTGTAACCCTGGTAACACAATAATTTTATTTTAAGGAAGGTAAAACCCCCACGTTTGCCACTCCTTTGAATTTAAAATTCCATATAAAGAGGAATGGATGAGAAGAAGCATCGCAGTTGTCCCTCCTGAATATTTAAAATAGCATGTGAAAGGGGGAAGGATGGAGGTGGCAGAGCCTTGTGAAAGCCATTAAAGAACGGCTGTTTCCATCTACAGATGCATGGCTGTTTTATAGATTTTTAAGTTTTTCTTACATTAATCCTTTTTTTAATCTGTTCTGTTAGATTATTTTAGGGAAAGGAAAAAGAGATATGAGTTGTGTCTCTAGCCCTGGGTTGTAACATGGCTATCCAGTGAAGAACAAAGATATATTATTGCCCCTTCCTTAAGGACTGTCAATCACCTGGACAGGAAATTGTACCTCAGGAAAGCTGTCTGTTCAAGAAACATTAAGAAATATTATAAAGTCTAGCTCAGCATGCAGGTTGACATGATGGTCTCTCTGGTCATTGTCTGCTCTCGTACTGCGAGAGTGTGACTTATACAGTGGTCCCTTTGGCCATCATCCAATCTCATCCCTGAGGATGCTCCACTTTAATGAATTCCTATCCCTGAGGGTAAACCAACTGTAATGAATTCTGTCCATCTTCTTTACTGTGCTCAGTGTGTCTTGTCTGAATTTATTCAATGGAGAACACAAGGACCAGGGGATGAAGGGAAGGTCAGAATGAGATCCTCATGACAAAATATGTACTTCAGCAAATGGGCACCATAATGCCATGGGCCCTTGAGGCTACTTACTATAAACCTGAATTCCTTCCTTATTGGAGTTCTAAGGACAGGGGAGTAACGTACTTCAAATGTTTGGGCTACCGTTCTATTGCTGTGAAGAGACACCATGACCAAAGCAACTTATATAAGAGAAAGCATTTAATTGGGGGCTTGCTTACACTTTCAGAGATTGGCCAATTATCATCATGGCAGGAAGCATGGCAGCAGGCAGTCAGGCAGGCATGGTGCTGGAGAAGGAGCTGAGAGTTCCACATCCTGAACTGCAGGCAGCAGAGAGAGACTGAACCTGGCATGGGCCTTTGAAATCTCAAAGCCCACCCCAAGTGACATACTTACTCCAACAAGGCCACATCTGCTGCTCCTTCTAAGACTTTCAAAGACTAAGCATTTGAATATATGAGTCTATGGTGTCATTTTTATTCAAACTGACATACCATCCATCAGGGTGAGGTCTCTAGGCTGCAGTGGCAGTGGTGTTATCTAGGAACAGTTAGGGGAGCAGTCACTCTAGTCCTCCTTTCTGTGGAGTCAGAATGAGATGTCCAGATTAATAAGGGCCCTGGATCACTCTCATACAAAGGAAAATTTGGGAAACACTGGCACATAGGGTGTGGTGGTTTGAAAGAAAATGGCCTCCAAAGGAGGTGTGGCCTTGTTGGAGGAAGTGTGTCACTGTGGAGGTGGGCTTTGGGGTCTCATATAAGCTCAAGCCACAGCAGTGAGACAGACCACTTCTTGTTGCCTGTGGGTCAAGATATAGGACTCTCAGCTACCTCTCCTCCTCCTCCTCCTCCTCCTCCTCCTCCTGCATGTCTGACTGCATTCTGCCATGTCCCATCATGATTATAATGGACTAAACCTCAGAAACTGTAGGCTACCCCATTAAATGTTTTCCTTTATAAGATATGCCATGGTCATTGTGTCTCTTCACAGCAATAGAAAATTAACTAAGACACAGGGTAAGTGATTTCTCTATGAAGTTTGGAGGCATTGGTGGTGTGACATTGAGATCAGAGGGAAAGAGAGAAAGAGGAGAAAAGTAGGGAGACAGAAGTCAAAGCTCCAAGACTTCTAACCTAGCCTTAGAGGTCACAGGGTGTCACTCTAACCATACTTTCTTAGCTTGAAGTGAGGGAGTATAGGCAGCCTGGATTTAAAGGAGGGAATTAGATCTACCTCTCAATGGGAAAAGTGCAAAGGCCTTGTGACCACCTGAACTTTGTCATATACTTCTCTTGTTGAATCACAAATCTGTCAGTGCTGAGGTACTGACATGGCACATTTGGCAGGAGTTAGGGATAGGAGACAAAGGAGGTTGTTCCAGTTTCTTTTCTGTTGCTATGAAACACCATAATAAAAAACAATTTGAGGAGGGAAAGGTTTACTTTAGCTTACAAGTTACAGCCCATCATCAGTGGAAACGTAGACAGGAACTCGAGGCAGGAACCTGGAAACAGGAACTAAAGCAGAGGTCATGGAGGGACACTACTTACTAGCCTGCTCCCAGGCTTCTGTTCAGCTACCTTTCCTATACAGCGCAGGTTCACTTACCTAATAATGGTACCACTGACAGTGATCTGGACCATCCTACATCAATATAGTGATCAAGAAAATGGTCCACAGACATATCCACAGGGCAATCTGATGCAGGAAATCCTTCAGTGGATAGTCCTTCTGCCAACTTGTTTCAAGTTGGCAACTAAGATTAGCCATCTCAGAGATGAATAAAATTTCTCCTTATTACTTTGGTGGGATTTTTTTTGTCTAACTCAAGCTGTGTCCACATATTTGGTATGATAGGCTAGTAATGTTACAAGGCACTGCTGGAAGGCTTTCTTGTTATTTCTTTTTGTGGTGTTGGGGATGGAACTTGGGGTTTAGGCATGCTCTGCATAACATTCTGCCACTGAACTACAGCCGTACCCCACTGCTGGGAGTATTGTAAATGGGAACAATCCAGGTAACCATGAACACTATGTCAAGGTTGGTTACTATGGTTCTTAGCAAGAGCTATGATAATAATGATTCAGGCTATTCTATTTGCCTGCAACCAGAAGCTTATGAAAGGTATTTTCTTAGCCCAGAAGAGTGGATTGCATAATGGAAGTTTCAAGAGGATGTTTCTGGCAATAAAGACTTTTCTGTTGTTTCTCTCTAGACTAACACCTGGCTTCGTGTTCATTTTTGATGCAGTCTGCATACTACATCTTCTGGGTAAGAATAGCATCACAGCCACGACCATGAAAAACAGGCTGTCTCTGGCTCTACTTCCACTTGCTCTGCAGGGATCAGGAGCCCCTCTGGATCCTCCCGAATGGTTCTGAGCCTTCCCATGGTGTTCAGCAGGCTCTTTCTCTTATCTGCCTGTGGAGTCAACACCATCCCTCCCATGCACTATTTTGATAGTTTCTCACCCCTGCCTAAGCCAAATGGCCTCTTCACTCCCAATGCCTGCCAAAAGCACTGCCACTATTCCCCAACTCTGCCAGAGATGCTCTGCCTGCTGCAGATAATCACTGATGTCTTATCCGGTGGTGCATCCCACACTGGACAGCTGGTGTTGCAGCATGAGAAGCACCTCTTGTGGTTCATCAAGAGGTTGACAGCGGTGCTGCCAGTTTTCCTTTGCAATATCCAGTGTTCTGCAAATGGTAGAGAATTCCTTTGCTCTTTTATAATACATCTCCCTTTCCCTTTGCACCAGCTTAGACACATGGTCATCTTAGTGAGTGCTAGGGGTGTTGACAAGCTCTGTTCAGCTGTTCTAGAACCAAGAGAATGTGATGAGAGGTTAAAAATAAAGATTTACTCAAGTGAGGCTGACATTTCTGGCTCCAGCCTCACTAGCAGGGTGACTATAGTCAGTAATCTAACTCCCTGTGTCTTGACTATCTAACATGTAAAATGAAAATATTGATAGAAATTTTCTATCAATAGGATCTTCATAGGATCTTTGTGAAGCTGAAATGGGATATCCATCTTAATGCCCTCACTACTATGTCCAATGATAGTAAGTACTCAGTAGATGCAAACTGCTAGTGTACTATCTTGCATTCTTTTTTCTTTTTCTTCTTCTTTTTTTTCTTTTTGGTTTTTTCAAGACAGGGTTTCTCTGTAGCTTTGGAGCCTGTCCCAGCACTTGATCTGTAGACAAGGCTGGCCTTGAACTCACAGAGATCCTCCTGCCTCTGCCTCCCGAGTACTGGGATTAAAGGTGTGCACCACCACCACCTAGCTCTACCTTTCATTCTTACGGTGAATTCTTTTCAGGGGTCTCTTTGATCTCAAATGATAATAGATTGTTGTCTGCCCATTTCTCCATTCCTTATAAATAAGATAAAAAATGTCTGAATCCTGCCATAACCATAAGCTGGATTCAGTCTGGGATAATTCCTACAGATAAAATCATTGTTCAGCAATTTTTATTTATTTCACATATCATAGATGTTAAGACTGATAACTATAAAAGCAAGTGTTCATTGAGTGTTTCTGTGTGCTAGGTACTAGGCGTATAAGAATTTGCTTATTGTCTATCCTTGTGTCAAGCCTATGAGGTAGGTATATTATTATTCCCATTTGACAAGTGGTATAGTAGTCTGTCAGGTTGCCATAACAAAAGATCATAGAGTCGGGGAATTAAACTATAGCAATTTGTTTTTTGCAGTTCTGTGAACTCAGGTTCTTCTTTAAAGGGGAAGATATTAGGAGGTTGGAGAAGAAAGGAGTGACAGGTTCCCAACAAGTCCAAAAGTTAGCAAGGCAAATTCCATTAGAACTTAGGGATGAAGAATAATCCTCTCGCATTCATTGCTGTATCTCTTAGTGCACTAAAGTGGCAGTATTGCCTTCAGAGCTAAGCAAGATGTTGCTGCCAGAATGATTCTTTGCCAGGGCTTGACTGCACAGCTCTGCTAGGCAGTGGTCTTGCCCTTTGAAGCTGAGGCAGATGCAGATTTCCTGCCTGGCCTGAGCACTGTGGACCTATATCATGAACAACAGCTTTGATGATCTCTGAGTCACCTTCAGGATCATTCTTTCCCTGTCTTAAAGACACATTTACAGCCAAGTAGTTGTGTGGTCCTATCCTATAAAATGAAATGAGCCCAATAGCCTCCCTTCATTTTGTCCTCTGCCCCTGTTTACACTGGCAGTGCAAATACTAGAACAATCCCATGCATGTCCTTGACTTCCTTGGAGATGGATGATTAACTTCACAAGTTGAACCCAGAATTCCTTTATCAAGCCTTTGTTCAGCCACACCTTCATACTCTCTTTATAACAAGTTCTTCTTCCTTCCTTCCTTCCTTCCTTCCTTCCTTCCTTCCTTCCTTCTTTTCTTTCTTTGTGTTTTTGCAATATGAATAGGCTTAGAAAGTCCCAAGTCTTTAAGTGCTGGTTGTTCTTAACAGCTATTTCTTCAGTTCATTTCTCAGCTTCCACACTTTACAGTCATCAACAGCACAGCAACGCTTCAGGTGATGATAGATCACCAAGATTACAATAGAGCTGAAAAATGTCTTGTATGCTAGCGACACTGTGGTACAGCGAGTCACTGATGCATTTGTGGTAACAATAGTAGAAGCAAACCTAATGAGCTTCCAGTCATATGAAAGAATACCAAATATTGTGTAAACCAGATATTGTGAATACCAGATATGTGTAAACAGAGGCTTCTTGTTTGTTTTGCTGACTGCTCAGACCTGAATAATCACACAGAAACTATATTAATTACAACACTGTTTGTCCTATTAGCTCAGGCTTCTTATTAACTAACTCTTACATATTAAATTAACCATTTCTACTAATCTGTGTAATGCCACGAGGCTGTGGCCCACTGGTAAGGTTCCAGGGCATCTGTCTCCTTTGGCAGCTACATGGCATCTTTCTGACTCCACCTACTCTCTCTCTCTCTCTCTCT
>LOJH01047924.1:0-10411 GCA_001685095.1 Ellobius talpinus
CGAGGCCCAGTCGCCGCCCGCCTACCAGGGTTCCCGCCAGGGAGAGGGAGGCCCAGCCCAAGATCAGCAGCCCAGTGCCAACCTCCCTGGGTGCTGTACTGAGAAGGAGCGAAACTGAAGAGGGACGCGCGAGGGAAACCGGCTGGAGGACGGGCCCTGAGGCCTGTTTTGTAGGGCATGCCCAAGGCCGGAAACGGGCAACCGCGTTCAGCACCGCGGACAGATCCCGCGACCATCCTCCCGTACTGGGCCAAAAAGCATTTAAAAATAAACCCCCGGGTTTGAAGAGAAGGCTTAGCAGTTAAGGGCACTTGGACCTGCGTTTGGTTCCCGGCACCTACATGGTGGCTCACAGATTCTAGTAATCCAACTCCCTTCTTCTGACAGCCACAGGCATGCACGAAGTGCAATGCATATCAGGGAAGACATACACAAAAATGTAAAAGAATTCTAGGTGTATGCACATATATGCCAGTTAATAGTGCCTTTAGTTCGAGGACAGCCTCGTCTACACATAGAGTTCCAGGACAGTCAAGGATACACAGAGCAACCCTGTCTTGAACCCCTGCCCCCCACCCCCCCAAAAAACCCAGTTTGATTATATAATATTATTTTTAAGGATAATGGGTTGTATCCAAGAAATATGCCACTTCCTACACTCCTTCCCTCAAAATACTGCCTGGGGAAAGGAATCTCTCATCCCACAAGCCTAGTAGTGTGCATAATATAAACCCACAGTTAACACAAGGGATTACACACCTGGAGAGTGGTGAAGCCTCTTGTAAATCTAACAGTAAGTGCAGAAATACTTCACATAGTATTGTGTTTCCGCTTGGATCCAGTGTAGGTCCCCATGGAAGATCAATCTTGGGAAACCTGTTAAAAATATACGCTGTAGGTGGGCAGTGGTGGAACACGCCTTTAATCCCAGCACACAGGAGGCAGAGGCAGGCAGAGTTCTATGAGTTTGAGACCAGCCTGGTCTACAGGAGCTAGTTTCAGGACAGGCTCCAAAGCTACAGAGAAACCCTGTCTCAAAAAAAAATCACACACACAGAGTGTGTCCCTACAATTATGATTACATTTTAGAATATGCATCTGCCTTGGTTTTGCTTCTGCTGCTGTATAAAATGTCTTTACAAAACCAGTATAGGGAAGAAGAGTTTGTTAGCTCATGGTTCTGTTATAGTCTACCATCACGTGAAGTCATAGCACAGGAGCTTGAGACATGGTCACATTGCATCCACAGTCAAGAAACAGAGGAATGAAACAACACAGGCGTGCTTACAGTTGGCCCTGGTTCTTCACTGGCACAGTTCAACACATGCGTGCTTACGGTCAGCCCTGGTTATCCACTGGCACAGTTCAGGATGCTGGGCCCAGGGAATGGTACCATCCTTAGCACAAGGATGTCCCCACCTCAGTTAACAGAACTGAGGCCCTCACAGGCCAACATAGACCCTTTACTGAGACACTCTTCTAGATTGCATCAGCTTGACAATTAAAACTATCATTGTGGCCCTGAATCGTGGTTTGCCTGGGTTCCCAGGTGAGTCTAACCTTCATTCAGGCTACACAGTCTCAGGATCCCCATGTCTCTGCTACCTGAAGCTATGCTCAGACTCTGCCCAATCTTATTTTCATCATAGCTTTTTATTTCTTCTTTTTTAAATTTTGATTAATTTGCCAGGTGGTGGTGGTGCACACATTTAATTCCAGCAATTGAGAGGCAGAGGCAGGAAGATCTCTACAGAGCTAGTTCCAGGGCAGTCAAGACTGTTACACAGAGAAACCCTTTCTCAAAAAACAAAAAACAAAACAAAACAAAAAATTCATTTGTTGACTTGCCAAGCTCTTCTCTTAGGCCTTGTAAATCTCATAACTTTTGAACGTCTGTAAGAATGTTCATTCTTATAGAAAATCCTGTTTCATGGGTGCAATGGCCTTCGAGTATCAAAACACACAGAGGCATGTATGTGTCTGTGCCAGCTGAGGCTGGCCTTGAATTCATCCTCCAGCTTCTACCTGCCAAACCCTGGGATTACAGGTGTGCGTCACCATGCCTAGCTTGTCTTTTGTAGAAATTTTCCTTAGATCTCCAGTGGCAAAATGATCCTACTTCTGAGTGCAGCACAGGAACACTTGGGAGCCCTGTGTATGGATGAGAGATAAACCTCGTTGCACTTAATAGTGTCTAAACATCATGTGCTCCTGTGCTCTCAGTGAGTGACCACCTCAGGACCAGGCATGCATCTCAGGACACACCTCTGTTACAGCGAGGCCACCTCTGCACTCCTTGAGATCTCAGTCGCTGATGGCAAATCTCTTGTCATCACCAGTGGGGTCCACACCAGTGATTCTGAGACAGAGACCAACTCCTATGAAACATGGATACGTGCCATGTCTCTGATGGAGCTGATGGCTCCAACCCTCCACCATGAATTTCATTAGAGGGCCCGTCATGCCATTTTTATACTGGATTCATTCAACTCCATGGAGGGATCTGAATTCACTGGACTTCACTGCTTTGTTACAAGTTAGACATTTATAGAAAGCATAGTCTTTGGCCTTGTGTCCATGGACTCATTGTCATGTGTTTCTTTCTTAGTCTTTGGTTGGATGTCAGCTCCCAGGTAAGGTACAGGGATACTATTCTTCAGTAAACAGTATTTATCAGATGTTTGATCATTGTGGAGGACGGAGAAGCAGTCACATTGGTAGAATAAGCAGTGACCTATAACTGAGGGACATTAACCTGAAGGTTCTACAGCCTTGGCTGCTCTGGAACTTGCTCTGTAGATCAGGCTCATCTCATTTTTATCCATTCTCCTGTGTCTGCCTCCTGCCTCCCAAGCACTGGAATTCTAGGTGTTCATCGCCATGCCTACCTAAGTAGCTCCTGTTTTAACACAGGCAGTAGTTTTTGCCTTAATTTCCACCTGTAGAGATTTAGAGATCCATTATTTTGATCTAACACTGTCTTCACATAAGGACAAACCCCAGTTTGAAGCTGGAATGGGTGTTTCATAGAGTTGTTATTCATGGCTTATGAGTGTCATAGGGCTTCTGTTGCTGTGAAGAGACACCAGGACCTTGGCAACTTTGATTTTGTTTTTGTTTTGTGTTTCAAGACAGGGTTTCTCTATGTAACAGTGCTAACTGTCCTGGAACTAGCTCTTGTAGACCCGGCTGGTCTTAAAACTCCCAGAGATTGCCTGCCTCTGCCTCCCAAGTGCTGGGATTAAATGCGTACGCCATCACTGCCCAACTGATCATGGCAACTCTCATAGAAGAAAACATTTTGTTAAGGTGGTGGCTTACAGTTCAGAGGTTCAGTCAGAGTTCAGTTATCATCATGGCAGGGAGCATGGTGGCATGCAGGCAGACATGGTGCTGGCTACATCTTGATTAGAAGGTGACAGGAAATGTTAACTCCGCTGTGGAAGTTGAGTTCTTCCCACAGGTCTGCCCACAGAAGATGTCATGTTTTATGTCCAGGTAGTGCCACACCCAACTCATTGTACTTGTCCATGCAAGTTACAAAGCCAGTCCAGTTTTCATATCCTGCCCCTGGATGGGAGGAGTGACAGACTGCAGGAGTGTGACATAATATGGCACCACCAGTAGCAGAGCAGGGGCCATCCCAGCCTTCCTAACCTGTACGAGGTGGCTCATATGTTTCTGAAGAGGACTGGAGGCATGTCTACTCTCTCAAGCCTTCACAATCTTCATAATTGCAGATATCACTCTAAGACACAACCTTCAACACCATTCCAGTCACAGGCAGTATAAAATAGTATCCCTGTACCTTACCTGGGAGCTGACATCCAACCAAAGACTAAGAAAGAAACACATGACAATGAGTCCATGGACACAAGGCCAAAGACTATGCTTTCTATAAATGTCTAACTTGTAACAAAGCAGTGAAGTCCAGTGAATTCAGATCCCTCCATGGAGTTGAATGAATCCAGAAACTAAAAGACTCCACATGAAGCCATCAGCTTTGCTTTCAGCCAATCAACACTCAAGCCTCCTGCTTGGATGGATACACTTTTTAAAGTAGATGTCACATACTGATGTTGATAAACAAGTATCACTAGTGTCATCAGTGAGGGCTTTGGAGATGCCGAGGCTGGGGGCTTCTTTCCTGATTTTGATTGAACCTATTGAGTCTTCTAGGGAAAACCCCTGCTGTTCTGAGAGGGGCATCTTCAGGATTAGGCACATGACTGGATCTGGCTAACCTGTGTGCACCACTGCTCTCAGAACTCCTCAATGGCATGATCCTCGCTTGGAGTTGACCTTTTAGTGCTTTGGACACTCCGGAGCATGATTTGATGTTTATTTAGACTGAATTAATATTGAAGTGCCCCATTCAATCAAAAGTAGAGGAGCCAGGCATGGTCTTATCTACTTACAGGTCCATCTAGCTGCTTGGAGCAGGAGGATCACTTGAGGCCAAGAGTTCTAGATTAGCCTAAGCAACTAGCCAGATTATTTTAAAAATAAACGGTCTGGGTATGAGGTTCAATGGGTAAAATGTTTGCCATGCAAGTGTGAGGACTGGAGTTCAGATCTCTAGAATTCATGTAAATGCTGAGGCAGCCTGCCTGCAATGTCAGCTCAAAGGAGGCAAAGACACAGGGAGTTCCTGGAGGAAGCTGGCTAGCCAGACTAGCCAGAATGGAGAGTTCTAGATACTACAAGACCTGCCTGCCTCAATATGTAAGGTGGATAGCAATCAAGAAAGAAACTCAACATCAATTTCTGGTGACAACATGCATGCATAAGCACATTTATTCCCATACAACTGTGCACTCACAAATATGCAATACTTACACACCACACACACATATGCATAGAAATTAAAAATTAGATGTAATGTAATGAGGTTTTGAAAACTACTGGAGCTAGTAAGTGCTTTATATATTATCTAAGTACATTGTTCATCTAAATGAAAATTAGCCAATATACATTGTGCATACATATTTTTGGTGCATCTTTATAAAGTATCAGCAGCAAAAAAAAGAAGACATACCACTTGAACCTGGCATCACCATGTGCCATGTGTATAGTGGCAGAAACCATAATCTCAGCACTTGGGAGGGGCAGATGGAGCAGAAGTTTAAGGGTATCCACAGCTGGAGAGAACTTAAGTGAGCCTGGGATACAGGAGACCTTGTCTCAGGAAAAAAAGATGACAATATACCACTTGGAATGAATCCTTTGCCTCTGTCTTTTTGAAACAGGAAATCTCAAGGAAGAGCAGAATGTTCCATCTACACACAGCCACCCTCTGGTTTGTGGCTGGATTGTTGATTACATTCTAAAGGGCATTGTTCCTCCTGAGAACACATCAGATGGAAACTGCTGCTCAGATCATTGTCATTCTCTGGGGTGAATTAAATAAGGGTAATTAAGAAGACCTGGAAAATGAGCTGGGAAGGGCAATGCAACACAAACAGCCAAATGCGATGGTTAAATTCACTCTTCCTTAGAGACCGTGTAAGGTTCCTGTTTTTATGGCTCCTAGCAGAGATACTCCCTGAATGCATTTTCCACCAGCAGCTATAATAAGGGAGCAGTTTTTCTGAGCTTGTACTGTACACCTGATGCTTGGCCAGGCATTTTCCAGCACCGTCTTACTTGGTATTCTCTGCCATTTTTGAGGCAGGTATGATGATTATGCTTATTCTGGGACAGGTAAGGTTTTCAGAAAATTTGCATGCCCGTGTCTCAGAGTCTACCTGTATGCTGGAGAGGCTTTCCTTCTTACAGTGCAACTAGTCAATTTCGACCTGGCTAATTCATCTCCAAGTACACTGCTGATTTCATTCTTGGATAGGATAGACTGGACTATTTTTAACGAGTATCTACACAGCAAGTAATGGCTATGGTATTTGAGTGTGATACTTTTTGGGTTGTTATTTGTATGTTTACACAGAACTGGCTCGTTTCTGATTAATTTTGTTCCCAATGGTCCCCCAATCATCTGTGAGATACCAATGATTTTAACACAGGAAATAGAATTCGTAAGATTCTTTTCTGTCAGTTTCTAGAGGTCAAAAGGGAAACAACGGAAAGGGAGGCCTAGTTTCCCTTCCTGATGGGGTCTTGTCTGGGTAGCAATTCAAGAGCTTGATGTTGGGAGCTGGACTCGGGGAGAAATGTGCCATGTTTTCCCCTACCTGGGCCTTCTCTGAGGAACGGAAGGGGGCGTTCCTTCAGACTTGATGCCACTCTCCGGGAAAAGCATTTGTCTCGGACTTTGCAGGGAGATTTTCTACTAATGACTCATGTATGGCATACAACATTCATCAGATTTGTATTATTTACAGGAAGTTATGCCCACCTTTCATTCTTCGAGTCATACCCACGTGCTCTCTTTTACTTATGCATCCATGTTTCATGCCGGTGTCTGTCTACTTTGCCCTCACGGAGGGCTTTTTCACCTTGATCCCAGAGGGCGTTTTCACCCTGGCCCACCATTTGAGGACAATGAAATGTAAGCAGTTGGTCTTCACCAGATCCTCACCATGCCGGCGTCATGATTTCATCCTTTACGCTCCAGAATTGTGAGACATCAACTGCAGTATTTTATGCTGCCCAGTCCGCGCATAGTTGTGACAGTACTGGTGATCTTCATTCTGCAGTTTAGACACATGCTGAGGTGCCCAGCACCATCCCCCATCACCAGCAGCTGAACACACCCAAGTACACAGTCTGCTGCTGCCAGACAGGTTCAAGCTGAGCAGCACTGTAACCATAGATGACCAAACAAACACAAAAACCTCCCCTCTGGTTGCCAAGTGGACTGGCCTGGGAAGAGAGGGTAGGCAACTCAGGGAGAGGCCTCTGCAGATGTCAGTGAGGGAGGAGAGCTACAGAGGTTTTGAGCAGCAGTAAGAGCTGGTAGGGGTGGTGGGGAGCTCCATGGAACAGGAAGGAGATTGAGAGGTCGAGGGTGGTTCTTTGTTGTCTCGTTCAAGTACAAACCCTTCCACAGGGCTCTGGAATACTGGCTGGTGGGTGGATAAGAAATGACTCACCATCCTCAGAGGCAGATTAGTTGGCAACTGCACGACTGGACACTGTCTTGTTCAAAGCATAACTGCCTCCCAAGCCAGGCTTCATGGTGGCAGACACCACATGCAGTGTTTACTGCATGTGCCAGCTGTGTGACTTAGACTGCCTAACCAAACAGGCCTCCCCTGCCCTGTTCTGAGACTGGCCTGTTCTGGTTCTGAAATACACACACATAACCTCAACTGTGCTGGAATCACTTCCAACCAACCCAGAGAGTTGGGAGTCAGATCCAGGAATCTTAAGAGCTGACAGCGAAGCACAAAAACTGCTGCTGACTGCACAGCATCCGGTGCCCCTTGCAGGTACCGTGTGCCGCTGGAAAGGGGCTCTGCTGGGAACATTCCATCTCCGGCTGCTTTACACTCACTGTCGTGGCGTAGGCACTAGACTTAAGTATGAGTCTAGCACTTTGCAAACATTAGCTAAGTGTTCTATCATTGAACTAGAATCCCGGCCCTTAAATTTGAAAGTGCCGGCCTTTTACTTGCAATCTTCCTGCCTCAGCCTCCATGGTACCTAGGCTGATGGGTCAAGTGCCAGCAGGCCCAGCTATGATTCCTGTTTCATGGAAAATGAACAAGGGTCAGGAGAGTTAAATGAGAACTGTGTTGTGCCTGCAGCCACGCCATCAAGGATATCACAAAAAATTGAGAAAACCTTATATTAAAAAGTGATTATCCAGATCAACAAAGAAGTGCCGCTAATATCTAAGGGAGTGTACAACCACATTTCGGATGTCTCACTGAACGTACCCTTTCTACTTTTGTCTCATTTAAAAATGAACAAAATTATCAATGAACACTCATGTTGGAACTCTATCGACTAGAACCAAGGTTGTTGCCAGAAAAACATCTGGCGTAACAAATGCATTCTGCACCCATAAATTGGTTAAATGGAGTTACAATGAAGGTGTGCTATTTATTTTATTATTTATAACCCTATCTTAACTCAGAACACTCACGTACACGTGTAACACGCTTTTGTTTGCACTCTTGATTCTGGAGTGCTGGTTGCTAAGTCTTTAGCAGCATATCACTGTTCTCAAGAGGAACACTGCATGGGCAAGGGTAGAGCATGACTTTTATTCAGCAGCGGGGACCAGTGCAGGCTGCTGCTGCTCACTCTGTGCTGCTAGGGAATCAAACCCATGTGGATATAAAGAAGGCCCCTCCTCTGCTCAAGTTGCCCCTCAGTGTACACCCACACTATCAACAGGCTTATGGGCATGGTAACTGAGTCAGCAGACGATGATCTGCTCCATTAACTTTCAGAGTTCAGAAACCAGAGTGCTCTCTCTTATCCTACCCTTGCCTCTCACTGTTCTGACTAGTTTTATGTCAACTTGACACAAGCTAGCCATCTAAGAGGAGGAAACCTTAACTGAGAAAAGGTCTCCTTTAGATCCAACTGTAGGGCATTTTCTTAAGTAGTGATTGATGTGGGAGAGTCCGGCCCATGTGGGTGGTGCTATCCCTGAGCTGATAGTTCTCAGTATTATAAGCAGGCTGAGCAAGCCACGAGGAGCAAGTCAGTAAGCAGGCCCCCTCCGTGGCTTCTGCATCAGCTCCTGCCTCCAGGATCCTGCCCTGTGTGAGTTCCTGTGTGAGTTCCTTCAGTGATTGCTAGTGATGTGGAAGTGTGTCGAATCCACCTGTTTCTCCTCTGGTTGCTTTGGTTAGATGTTTCACCGCAGCAACAGTAACCCTAACAAGACAAGTTGATACCAGGAGAAGGGTATTGCTGTGAAAAACCTAACCATGTTCTGGGAAGGATCGTGGAAGGACTTTGGCCTAGAAAAGCCACTGAGGGCAGAAAGCTCAGTGGGCCACTCTGTAGGAGTTTTGAAGACCGTGAGAGCAGCACAGAGGACAGAGGCCTGAGTGTGAAGTTTCAGAGGGAAGCAAAGACTCTGCTGGACCATTTGAATTAATAATCCGTGGTTCTGGCAAGCTGGCTGTGATTAACAAGAGACCAGAACCACTAAAGCAAAACCTGTGCTTTGCTGGGACACTTGATGCTGACACTGGTCAGCTGGGGCTGAGAAATTATGGTGATTAAGATGAGACCAGTATCGTGGAGGTGAAATGTTCTGGGAAGTGTTTCCTCAGGGTCAGCACACAGAAAGCTGTGTTGCAGAGACAGCCAAGGTTGTACCTTGCACTGGCAGCCAGATTTGGTAGTCTAAGAGTCACCTGGGTGGTACTGGTTTGGAAGGCATGAAGGCATCATGGAGAGCAGCGGAAGCTTGGCACTGTGAGAGGCCAGGGAGTGGCCATTGGTGAAGGTTCAGCCTCAGTAGCAGCTGAAGGCCCAGGACTGAAGGAGTCATGCAAAGAAGTTGAGGCTTGGCACCATGAAGAAAGCCTATTAGAGGCTATCGATGAACGTGCAGCCCAGTTGCAGCAGAGAACCCAGTGTTTTGGAGATGCAGTACAATGGGATGACCACCAAGAACAGCAGCACTGGTGGAGTGGAGCCAGCCAGAGCCTGGAAGACAAGCTGTGTGTGCTGCAGAGGGAAGAGCCAGAGAAGTGACCCAAACCCCTTGGAGGATCCCAGAAGATCATGAGTGAATCCCAGATATTGGATATTGAGTTCTTTACACTTTTGGATTTAGTTCTGCTTTGATTTGAATTGTGACTGTGCCCTAGTCCTTCTCTCTTGAAGTAAGAAATTATTTAAATTCTTTTTGATTTTATAGGCACCTACAGTTGACAGACTTTAAACTTTTGAAGATACTTTGGAATTTTACAAAAACTTTACAAAAATTTTGTAAAATTTTACAAAAAAAATTTTCTTAAAAGAGACCGAATATTTTAAAGAGACTGAATTTTTAAGTGTTTAAAATTTTAACGAGAGTGGGACCTTTAACAAAGTTTATATAATTCTGATATTCACGTCTGATCTTGGGGATGAACAAGAAAGGAATGGTTGTAGCTTAACAGTGATGTTAGTCAAGTTGACAAGGGAGCATTCATCACCTTTGATCCTATTCCCCACCCCTTCCAAAGGAGAGGCTTCATCTCAAGATTTTTTATCATTTCTGGACGGAATGTAATGTTATGAAATCTTAGCCAGGAAGAATTTGCTACTGGAAAGGAAATGGAAAAGCCAAACAATTCACATACAGCCCAGGGAACTCTGTACTGAAGCACGATTAATAAAAACTCAGAGACAGAAATTGGGGTTCAACCTGAAGTTCAGAAAAGCAAAACAGCCAACCATTGGCTCCCACCTCTACCTCAGTCCGAATGGCGATGCTGCCTCTAGGAACCTCAGAATGAGACTGAGACTGAGAGCTGTCTCCTCCTGTTTTATAATCCTC
>LOJH01047925.1:0-13120 GCA_001685095.1 Ellobius talpinus
GGAGAAAAAACAGCTCACAACAAAAGTTGGTGAAGGTGTGGGAAAGGAGAACCGTTGTTCTTTACTGGTAGAGCTGCAAACTGGTGTAGCCGCTGTGGAAATCAATGTGGAAAATTCTCAAAAGGCTAAATAAACTCAGATCTACCTTACAACCTGGCTATACCTCTCCTTGGCATATGCCCAGGAAGACAAGACACTATACATTCTCCTATCTACAGATCCTAGCTCCAGTCTTCAGATGTGAGTAGATCATCTGAAGTAGGCACAGAAACCAGGGAAGTAAAGATGGAGGGAGCTCTAGAGAGGGACGAGGAAGACACAGGTGCCAAGGAGGGGGAGACTCACCTGGGGAGGGATAAGGGATACAGCTACTCAAGAACTAAATGCATCAAGACCACACACCTCTCTGCCTTCAGGGGAAGAGGTGCAAAATGTAGTGATTTGAGTAAAAATGGCCCCTATAGCCTCATATATTTGAATGCTTGGTTGCCAGGGAATGGAACTGTTTGAAAGGATTAGAAGGATTGGGAGGTGCAGCCTTGTTGGAGGGAGTGTGTCACAGAGGATGGCTTTGAATATTCAGTACCACCCTCTCCTTCTCAGCCTGGGAACCATGATCCTGTTCTCAGTTGTTGCTCCAGGGACACGCATGTCACCATGCTCCCCACCATGATGATAATGCACGAGGCCTCTGAAACTGTCAGCAAGGTTCTCTTTTATAAGTGTTGCCTGGGTCATGGTGTCTCTTCACAGCAATAGAACAATGACTAAGACATCAAGTTTATCTAAAGCTAAATATTTTTAAAGGAAAGCATCCTTTTTAAAAATAGATATGAAAATCATTATTATTCACAACTACATGGCTATGTGAATATTTTATGCTTAAAACATAAAAGCGTACATATTACATCCTAGTAACTCCAGAGTTAAGATAATTTTGGATCCGCAGTCATACCTTTTCTTGACTGAAGAATATTTAAATAGTTATGTTTTCAATTAAAATCACAGGCTTTATTAGATGACTACAGACACCAGCATTCACTAAAAAGGTCAGTTAGTTTTTGCTAACTTGTCACCTGGAAAGAGGGGCACTTAACTGAGGAGTTGCCTACATCAGACTGGCTTGTAGACACGGCTGTGGGGCATTTTCTTGATTAATGATGGATGTAGGAGGGCCCAACCCACCGCAGGCAGTGACACCCCTGGGCAAGTGGTCTGGAGTAGCAGATCACTGGGAGCAAGCCAGTAGGCCAAGATCCCCCACAGACTCCGTTCATCCCTTGCCTCCAAGTTCCGGCTGTGGTTTCCCTCAGTGACGAACCATGATCACAAAATATAAATCAAAGAAACTCTTTCTTCCCCAAGTCGCTTTTGATGAGTGTTTATCACAGCAACAGAAAGTACACCAGCACTGGTCCCTAACCCACTCAGCTGCAATGTAACAGCTCTCCTGGCTGAGCTGGAGGTGCTGATGCAGATATGAGCATCCTGCATCCTATCCCAAGCATTCCCCAGGTAGCAGTGAGAGCCGGTTTCTAACAGACAAAGCGAAGTCTCTATAGCCAAGAATAGAAGCAGATGAGATGGTCGAGCAGGTCACGAAAAATGAAGAAAAAAATTGAGGTACTGGAAAAGCCCACAAGACACAATACAGCAGATTTCAGAAAATGAGTTAACAATTTAAAAATGTATCAAGCATTTATGACATTCCAGGTGCAAGATACAAAAAAAAGTGAGACAGTCACAAGCATTACAGAGCTCACTGACCAGCTGAAGAGATGGAAAACAGAAAAATAATTGTTTTTAAATTTTAATATTAGTGATTAAGGACCCAGTAAACATGTAGTGTCAACTCTGAACCGGCCACAGGAGGAGCCTGGGTTTGAACACGGTGCTTACCAATTTCCTCCTCATTCTTTTTGTACTACTGGCCAAAACCCCAACTTCTGGTATCATCTTAGGTAATTTCATAGGCACGCTGCACTGTGTGGTCGAGTCACACCCTAGACTACGGCTGAGCTGTGCACACAAAGGTTAAAGGAACAGGTAGTTCAGACACTGATACATAGAGTCATAGCAGCTGAATGTGAAAAGAAAAGCTGCCAAAGGAGACTGATCAATTACCTAAGGATTTTACAGAAACCAAAACAACCATATATAACATGTAAGCAAAACAATCCTTTGCTAATACACACGTGACTGTAGCTGCTGATGTCCTTTGGGGGTCAAGCACCCCAAACGTATCAACCTACATCACAGAACTTGATTCCTAAACAGCCCCAACCCAAGTCACCAAGCCTGGGAGATGGTGCTCTTTTTTTATGCAAATCTAGTCTCTGGAGAAACTTGCACTATTTCCAGTCTTGCTGACTTTTTTCTTTGCTTCTTAGTCAAATTCTCTTTGTGACGAGATTATTTAATGTCAGGACAACTTCAAGATTCTACTCAGTGAGTTGTCTTGTATAACAGGAAGCAAGTCATTGAACGTCATGGCGTCTGATGAGGTGGACAGACCCAGAGATATCTACATTTTTTCCAATAAAATATAATGTCAATGAATCAGCCTAGGCAGTCTTTGCTTTTTACATCAGCTAGGACATATACTCCAAAGTCCGTTGGTCACGACAATAAACCAGCATTTCCCAGCGCCCTTTCACACTGTCGTGTGAACACACAGACAAATGAGCAGCACAGTTCCTATCCTCCTTACACCATCTCAAAGTCCAGCTCCACCAGACTCAGCACTGCTGACACTTGAAGACTCATCAGCACCACAAGCAAAGCAGTGAGGCCGAGGCAACAGCACTCAAAAGCATCCCGTGGATCCACACGTTCTCAGCCGTCTCATCATTCAGCAAACAGAAAAGGAAACTCACTGCTGGGCTCGACAGAGAGCTCTAGGAATTGACCAAATGAGAGCCACGCACATTGAGAGCCATGGAGTTGGACCGAATAGCTCCCTGCTCACTCCAAGCTGCTGTGTGTGTGTGTGTGTGTGTGTGTTTTGCAGGACTATGACAATGTCTGTCTCCTAGGATGATATGAGAGCTTTCAGATAGCTACATGGGTAGGAACTGGGCAAAATGCAAAAGGCAAATGTTAATTCTTACAACTAGACGTGGATATATAAAGATCTCGATTTGAAAGTATATCTTAAGCCAATAACCTAGGGCCCAGAGCAATTTTTCATAGACTGTCATAAAATAGTGGCTGGGCTCCAAGGACCAGCTAACTGCTCACTGTTTAGGTGCTGAGTATAAATCTGCAGGGCACAGGCTCTGCCTCCTCGCTCCTCTCCCTGCTAACTGCTCCCAACCCATTTCTCACTTAGCCACAGACTTTGCTTTTATCTTCTCTTGGTGTGGAAACCCCATGTGGCTTCCCCGGGAGAAAGACAAACCCTTTCTGGGACAAAAACAGCTTCTCGAGACACAGGTAGGTACCAACTTTCCAGGTTTGGATATGCTATCCTCTCAGCTCTGTTCCCGGCTTGGCCATCTGATTCCAGGATGAACAGCAGAGACCCGCCTACTCCTCACTTTTCATGGCACCGGACACCTCACTGAAAACTTCTCCAAGTTTTCCAAGGTGGTCCAGACCTCCTCCTCTGAGCACGGTCTTTTCTTCCTGCTTCTGTTAATCCTGCTCATTATGTTTCCGCTGTGAATTGGGGCACTGAGCCTCACAGGCTTTACACAGGGTTGGGGTCAGCCACTGTCCTCCATGCTGTCAGTGTTGCCGCATTGAGGACTTGCATTGGGAAGCACTTGAAATGTTTGTTCAACGAAGAACCAGTGACTTTCAAATGAGCTTTGTGACCACTGTGCCTATTACCGTGTGGTGAAATATATCTAGCGGAAATCACTGGGGAAAACAACCAATGGTTATTTTGTGAGATTCTAAATCTTTCACGTACAAAACAATCTGTAGAATGTCTAAACAGAAACAACAAGAAAATCAATTCTCTGTCTGTCTCTGCTCAACAGACGCTATTCTCAAGCATGAGCTACAGCCACCAACAGTGGGAAGGGCAGAAAGGGCAGTCTCATATGCACAGACTCGTGCCAGGTCGGCCTGCAAGCTGCAGTCTGATACAACTACGGATCAGGAGACACTGCTGAGGATTTAGATGTGTTACTAGACAACCACCTGAAGCTACATTAACTGGAGATGATGGGTTATAGAATAATCGCATTTCATCTGTCTAAGAAAATAGGTGATGGAAGATAGGAAAGCAGCATACAAGCTTGAATACTCTGAAAATTAGAATAACTTCAGCAAGCCCCTGGAAACTTGGAAGTAAGGCTCCAAGGCATCAAAATGATCTTAGTGAATACTTCTTTGTTTTTCTGAATATTTACTACAAAATACAGAGTATATATATATATTTTTTTTTTAAAAAAAATCCTATCTTTAATAAGACTATTTCTGAATCTTGGCATGTTTTTCATTTCTCTGGCCTCCCATGGAGAGGTACAGGACAGGCTCCGGTTGGCAGCGGGCACAGGTACAGCCTTCCCATACTACTCAGACTCTACTGACTTTAGGCACTTTGTTAGAAAAGCTGGCTGTCCCTGACAGCCCACAGGACTGAGAAAGCAATGGACTATGTGAAGACAGGGGAAGAAGTCAAATCAGGTTGAAGCTCAGTTGAGCATGTGCGCTCATTTCTATTCGGCCCTGGCAGTCCACGCAAATGCCGCCAAAGAAATGAAGATGAAGACCAACCAGAACCAAGAGGATGGAAGGAAAACATTGCAAGACTCAACAGCAGGCAGTATGGGTAGCTTCTGCAGTCCTGAGACCACAGGGCTGGCTGATGGTGTTCTCCAAAACCAACACCAAAGGTCAGTGTCAGAAAGAGAAGCATCAAGGAAAAGGACTAGCAGCAGGCACAAAGCCCCAGTCATGGCGATCAGTCATAAGGGTGCCAAGAACTTATGAACACAAAGTGTTCTCCTCTGTATCATCTCATAGGCCACTATTAGAAGCCCTGCTTCTGCAAGGAGGGATGGCCAAAAAGCTGGGGGACCGGGGAAAGAACTGAATCATGAAGGCAGGAGGAGGGGCCCAGGGACCTCCACTAACCACAGTAAAAGACACGGTCTCAGGTTTCTATGGACATCTAAAAACAAAACAAAACGAGAAAGCCCAACCATCCAACCAACCAAACACTACCAGCACACGTGGGCTACATGCATGGGTAATATGGACGGCTCCACTAGGTAGGGCACCTGATTCAGTAGAAGGAGAGTAAAGAGTTAAAAATGAATGGAGGGGCCAGAGGAACGGCCTGTGGCTTAAGAACACTGGCTTCTCTTCCAGAGGACCTTGGTTTGATTTCCAGTACCCACATGGTAGCTCACAACTGTTTCTAACCCCAGTTCCAGGGCATCTAGTGCCCTCCTCTTCTGGTCTCCTCAGGCCTCGTATGCACATAGTAAACAGACATACATTCAGGCAAAACACTCAGACAAATAAAACGTTTAAAAATATGAATGGAAGTCAGACAGTATTTGGCTCTATAGAAAGTCGTGGTTTGGATACCAGTTAAGTACCATAAATAATGACTTAAAGATCTGAGATTGTAGAATGCAAGACGGAATTTAACAAGAAGTCAACATCAAAATAAATAATGCCAAAAATAAAAAAAATACATCACCCACAGAAACAGAGAACACTGCAGAGGGGTGGGGTAGGGATGCTGTTTATACTACAAATCTCTGGAAAATGGCTTTTACAAACTAATAAACAGCACAAATAATTCATACTTTAATTAACCATTACTATTACTAAGTAATATTATAGTATTATTATATTGTAGTACTAGTAACAGTAACATGAAACACAGCAAGATTGCAGGGTTAATGGCAGAAGACAGACTGGAGACGGAGCACTTGCTGAGGAATGTGGGACCCTCAATTTGAGCACTATTAACTAAAAGCCACCAAAGAAAATAAATGAACAAACTCAGAGAGGCCAGAAGCCACCACAAAACGTTTTCCTGCTAACTTCACTAACTTTTTAAAACACCAGTAAGGTGCATTCCTATCTCCCGAGGAAAAGTTCCATCTCAAAACTGACTTCAGAGCAAGACACAGAGCATGAAGTGTACTGCTTCGCAGGCTACAGAACTTTAGGGTGACCTCTCAGCAGGGGCCACACTCCTTCCAGCTGCCGAGAATTCAAAGGGACCAATTACCTACAAACTGAAAGAGCAGGAATATTCTGATGCCTATTTCTAAGAATGTATCGTCTGTAAATAAATCATCAATAACCTTGTAAAGACTTATTTATTTTACCTTATGTGGACATTTAGCCTATATGGATGTGTATATGCAGAAGAGAGACTGGAGAGTGGTGATTCATGACGAGCACGCTGAGGACTCAAACCTGGATCTCTGGCAAGAGCAGCAAGTGCTCTTAACCACTGAACCATCTATCCAGACTCAATTAATAACATTTGGGGTGCGATCTGGGGACAGGGTTTCTCTGTGTAGCACTGGCTTTCTTGTAGACTAGGCTGGCTTGACAGTCACAGAGATCTGCATCCCAGAGTACTGGATTAAAGTTGTGTGCCACCACACCCAGCTAAAACCTTTAAAATTAAGGGAAGAAATCAGCAAACAGATTGGATAAAAAAGCAGATATAAAATGTGGAAAATCCTTTAGGAAAAGCTTCCCATCCTCTGAAAGCCCCCAGACATTCTACATTGGGTTCCACGCCCTAATCTGCAGCACTGAGAAAGGCACCGGCGTCCTGGAAGCAAGCTTGCCCACAAAACACGCCTTCTCCAGCAGACTGCCTGGTTCATCCAGAGAGTGGTTCTCAATCTGTGGGTCACAACCCCTTTGTCAAACCCCTATCTCCAGAAGTATTTACATTACCATTCATAACAGTAGCAAAGTTTCAGAATGAAGGAGCAATGATGCAGTTTTATGGTTGGGGTCACCACAACCTGAGGAACTGTGTTAAAGGGCCACAGCATTAGCAAGGTTGAGAACCACCACTCTAGATTAAACCTTATTCCCTAGGGAAAATTATATAAATATATATTTGCAAAATTTTCTCTGCAAATTATGTTTGATTAATACATGCTCTAATAAATGTTTCAAATTTTCTCTTATTTAATTATAAATGGAAAAGAAAAATTTCAGGAACATGGAATGCTATAATTATATTTGTTTTAATTACCACCAGGGAATAAATGCTACTTAAGCCCACAATGGAAAAAAAATAGTTTTATGCATGAGAAATAATGTAGAGAGAGCCCGGAACAGAATGCAACAGAAAATAACACAAAAATGCATTTAAATAACCTAGGTAAAGACACATGTGGGAAACATTAACGCAGGCCAGCGAAGACCGACTTCAATTTACCTGCCAGGTAGAGCGCGAAGGATATAAACCTGTGGTAGCGAATGAGGAACTGTAGTTGCTCCTCCCTCTGAACAAACGTAGCAAAGTAATCCGCCACCGTCTCTCCATAGAAGAAGTAGTTCACACACAGGAGAAAGTACCTGCAATTGAAACACATTAGCTTGGTGTGTCTGAATGCTCTCCCCACCGAATGTGACAGAATTATTCCCTGCAATTTGATGGCAAAAAAAAACAAATTTGAGTGATTAATTCAAAATACACTCCACAAAAATGCTGTTTTCTCATTCAAACTTTATTTCAGACCAGTCAACAGCAATCAGCAATTCACCAAGTACAATTCATGTGTTCAATCAAAATATAGTATCAGAGACAACAATGTCTGACAACAGACAGATGTTTGCATGTCCAGGCACACACACATACATACACACAGCACTGAGTTTACAATTAACAGGCAGATGTGCACATATCTGCGCACACACAGCACTGAGTTTACAATGAAAATTAACTCCTGGCTGCTCAATGTTCTCCTCATGTTTAATAACTAACCCCGGAGAACACAACCTCGCCTCACCAGCTAGTTAAGAGGGAAGGAGGAAGAGGTGGCTGACCGTCTCCCCCACTGCCCTGCACATAGTTCTGGCATTTTTCTCAGTTCTTCTCAATGCCCAGAAGGGTTCCAATAAAACGATGATTCTTCTTATTTTGATTGTGTGTGTGTGTTTCCCATATATTTTATTAGAACAGAGAAAAGTACTAGGAGAAAATGGCCCCTTATAATATCAACACCCACTCCACCCCTTTTCCCCATCTCCAGGATCTTATTAAACAGCTCAGAATGGCCTTGACCTCTCAGAATAGTCTTGACCTCATGGCCCTCCTGCCTCAGACAATGGGCAATTGAGCAAGTTGTTGTGGCCAGGATCCCAGAACCAGGGTCAAAGGTCTGAGTCAGCACACTCAGGTAGGAACTATTTAGAATAGTCTAAGCCCAGAGGTGAGAAACACCTGTTTTAGGACAACAGCGGCTTCAGGGAAGATGTCAATGGAATAGCTTCCTTAAAGGCATGACCATGGAGCCTGACTATGAGATAGCACAGTACCGTGTTTCCTACTCCAAAGTCTTGGCAGGGATGAGTGCCTTAAATGTGAAAAATAATAAGTAAAGCAAAGCTTCACACACACACATACACACAAATCAAATATTTGATGTTATCTGATAAACTGGGGAAAAAGAGCTTTTCATAAAATTATGATCAGGACAGAAATAAAATAATATATATATACTAATCATTTATTAGATGTCACTACAAAGACTAAAATGAAAGCTTAAGGATAGCTGTGCTGGAGGAGGAACAAAGGTTATTTTCTTCTTTATAAATTCAGTTACACCATGTTTCTCTTTCTCCAAAATCATTCTGCAATTAAAAACATTAGAGATGAATTCGATTTCCCTATCCAGAGCAGTGTGTCAGTCACTCACCAACTCAGGGTTCTGAACCACGGGAGGTCATAGGAGTGGTAGACTCTGTACCCAATGGTGATGATCTCATGGAAGCATTTCACTTGGATGCCCAGAACCTGAGAGTAAAACAACAGGGTCACGATCTCCAGTGTTTATATCTGTGCTGTGTGACTTAAAGCAACATCTTGCCATGTGTATTTTAGAGAGTCTTAATCTACCTATTTCTAATTATTATAAATGGCAATAGCAAAGAGGCAATATCCGCTCTTTCAAGGGAAGTGATGCCTAATGGAGCAGCAAAAGGATAGTTGAAACGAAGGCCTGAGATCTTCCCAAGAATAGCCAGGGGTAGCGAGTCCTTGGGAAGTTTCTTCTTATTATTTATTGCCACATATTTGCCATTTCTAGAGATGGATAATCTTTTCTGAGGCAGGTCTCACACTATAGGACAGACAGGCCTCTCACTCCCTTCTCAGCTCCTCAGCCTCCTGTGTTACAGGTACAGGTACGGCACAGCAAGCTCTGGTTTTTCCACATCTGTCTCTTAGATTACTATGAGAAAAAGTTGACTGAGGGGAGTCGGCTTGGGTGTATGTATCTTTAATCACACGCTACAACACACTTACAAAGATGGTGGCATGGACTTTTAATCTTAGCACACAGGAGGCAGAGGCAGCAGATCTCTGTGAGTTCAAGGCTCTCCCCATCACTACATAAGTGAGTTCTAGGCCAGCCACAGCCAAATAGTGAGACTCTACCTTAAAAAATAAAAAAATAAAAGGTGATGTCCAGGACAAATAATCACAGCATGGTGGTCTCCTCCTTCTCACAGTTGAGCAGACTGGCCTACAGCCAGCAACAGCTCTGGTCAGTCTGGGCAGTGTCACTGGCACGTCCACGCAGACAACAAAGCTGGCGGAGCTCTGCCTGCAAGGTGTCCTTGTGTTCATGAGCTGATGTTCTGCTCATAGCCCTTCCCAGTGATCAACCCAGGGATCAAGGTGAGGCTGCTGTAATGGTCTGTCCTGTCCCTTTAAGAAACAAGCCCTGCCCACTCCCTCCCCCNCCACTCTCCTCACCCCCACCCCCATCCACCAAGTAAGCAAGAGGATCTTTCTTTCACTTCTAGCCTGAGTCCCTTCCTTTCAGTCTCTCTCCCAAAGAGGCAGCTTCTGCCACTCTCTCTTCTCCCCACTTCTCCCCTTTCCCCTCTATAACCCACTAAATAAATACCCACGTTCTCTGCATGGTGTGCCTAAGAGATCTCTGTCTCTCACTCGCTGTGCGGCTCCCTGCCTGGGACTGGCTGCATGCGTGGCCCACTGTGGTCTCATGCCTGCTGCCCACTGCCACCACTCGGGGACCTGTGGTGTTTTATTTTTACCATAACATTTGGTGCTCCTGACTTGGCCACAGGTCCTTCCTGCCCACAGGTGGGCCAGCGGAGGACACGTGAAACCCTGGACTCCGGAACCAGTTTCTTTGCATTAGCTCTATGTTCTATCTGCCTAAACACTGACCTCTACACACACCAGCGGCTTCAGTGGTGAGTTTTCCCCTGCCAGTCAGCCAACCACAGCCTTCACTGCTGAGGTTGAGCCCATCACTGACATTCATCTCTGGTTGCTTCCCACAGCTAAAAACGCGACCGGACGGACTGGGTTGCTCCTCCCATGCTGGCACTGCATATGCTGTGTGGTGCATTTGTTTTGGGGCCCGGGGTCCCTCAGATTTTTCTTTTTCCTTTCTTTTTCTTTTCTTTGGACCACTCATAAGTAGTCCCCGCCATGAGAGACTGCTCAGAGTGGCCTCTTGCCTCTGGCTTCTGAGTCAACTGGACCGGAGCCAGTCAGGCTTTAACACCTTGCCTGTAGAGAGGAGCTGTCCTCCTATAGTCCCTGTGGTGTTTGTTTGCTGTTTTTGTGGGTTTTCACATTTTTGGCTATAGGATAAACCCTCAAACTATCAGCCACCTACCCACCTGTGAACGCTCTGCTGGTGTCCCACAGGCTCTGCTTTTCCTCAAACTGTCCCTGACACCACTACCGCTGGTCCTGCAGAAACTGATCCACGAGGCAGCTGTTTTCAATTCTAGCCTTTGCTCCCCACATTGGATTGTGGCATGGCAGCTCAGCAACAGGGCGGACCATGCCTCTAGGTCTCTCTTCCACACAACATGTGACTGCTGCCATTTTGATTGAGGTCAGATGACTTTATCGCCATCTTAACTGAGAGACAGGTCAGGTGACCAAGCTGCCAAGTTCCACCATCTTTACTGAGGAATTCCCTGCCTAGTACCCCAGTGTTAACTCTGTTACATGGTTGACCTTACCACTATCTTAACTGAGGTCAGGTGACTTCGCTGCCATCTTTACTGAGAGTCAGGTCAGGTGACCAAGTCCCACCATCTTTACTGAGGTATTCCTCTTTACCTGGTTCCCCAGTGTTGATTCTGTTACATGTCTGTTTTACACAGTGGCATGCCTTTGGTAGAGCCCACCAAAGCATCCACTCTGCCCAATTCCTGTTCACTATGTGTGTGTGCGTGTGCATACATGTATCTTAAATGCACCTATGTTTACTGTTAAATGTTATAATTTTCTGTTCATTGTATCTCATTCCAGACTACAATACTCATGTTTTAAATTGGTATGTACTTTTAAGTCTCTTAATCCAACCCCGATTTAAAATATAATAAGCTGTTCTCTACTATTGTCAGTTCTGCTGTTAACCTTCTATTGCAATTTTTTCTTCTTTCTGTCTTTTTACAAGTATAAATCTTACCTGTTAAATTGAGAGCCAGTACAGTCAAGCTCAGACCCAGTTCTCCAGGAAGATTCTATATTGTAGTTATGACTTATCTATACCCAGTCAACAGCCCTCATTTGCTCAGAGATCTGGGGAATATGGTATTTAAATGCTTAATTATTAAAAAAACTTTTCATAACAAAAACAGACAGGTTGGCTACTAGCAGCAGCAGTCTATTTTCTCCAAAGAAGACAGAAGACAAATAGGCACAGAACAATGTCCATCCACAATTTGTTTCAAGTGCCAAGCACTGACCACTGGGAAAAAACGGCCTTTCATCTAAACTGAAGATCTCCAGACATGGACAGAATCATTGGAATTGACAGCCTAGCTGCTCAGGTCAAGGTAGGCTTGTCTTCCTACAGATTTCTTAGCCCACAGGATCTTCTGGATCCTGGCAGGCCCTGAACTAAACAGCAAAAGACAAATACGACCCTCAGCAACCATGGAGGACCCTGAGGAGTAGCTCTAGGTGCCANGGTCAAGGTAGGCTTGTCTTCCTACAGATTTCTTAGCCCACAGGATCTTCTGGATCCTGGCAGGCCCTGAACTAAACAGCAAAAGACAAATACGACCCTCAGCAACCATGGAGGACCCTGAGGAGTAGCTCTAGGTGCCAACCAAGTAAGTTCTTATGTAGTTTTTTAAACAATAACTCAAGTAAAACTTTATCCTTCCAAAGATCTCTGATGCAGTCTGACAGCTGAGAGGTTTTGTCAGTTTAAAAGGACAACCTCGCCAAACAAATTTCAGTAAAACACAAATACAAGTTATTAAGGTGTGTACCTGCAAGTTATAAAGTCGTGAAGACAAATACAACTTATCAAATCTCTCTCATGCTGCCTTCCATAGTCTAAAATACTTTTCATTGTGGAAAAACATCTGTCACAATCATTTTGCTCCTGTTTAAATTTTCATAAACCCAAAGAATTCTTGTGAGTTCCAAGGAGCTGAATTGGAGGATCCACCTTAAACAGGTCAGATACGCCCCTCTCAATTTCCTGGTGCTAAAATTTTTTTTCCTAAACTTAACTTTATCCTGTTGTGTCTTAAACATGTGTAAGAGACACCAGATGTTTTCATACCACAAACACTGGACAGGAGCAAAGAGACCAGCTATGCCAGAATGTGACCAGCACCCAGCTTTCTCAGGTCCCCCCTCCCAAGATGCCCACAAATAAGCAGGAAGCAGTCTTAAGTTAAAGCAATCCAATTCCTTTAACCTGTTGTGCCTAACCTCCTGCCTTTTCATATAAAAAAGAGATGTGAATGTAATGGTCTGCCCTGTCCCTTTAAGAGACAAGCCCTGCCCACTTCCTCCCCCCTTCCACTGCTGAGGCAGGCAGATCTTCCTTCCTCCTTGCAGCCAGGGCCCTTCCTTTCCTTCTCTCTCCCTAAGAGGTAGCTGCTGCTGATGGAGGAGGGTCATCTGTCTACGTGTTACTTTCATTGGTTTAATAAAGAA
>LOJH01047930.1:0-15193 GCA_001685095.1 Ellobius talpinus
TTGGTTAATAAAGAAACTGCCTTGGCCTTTTGATAGGCTAGCCCTTAGATGGGTAGAGTAGACAGAACAGAATGCTGGGAAGAAGAAAGCAGAGTCAGGCAGATGCTATGACTCTCCTCTCTGAGACAGATGCTGGTTAGAATCTTCCCAGTAAGCCACCACCTCGTAGTGATACACAGATTACTAGATATGGGTTAATTAAGATGTGAGATTTAGCCAAGAAGAGGCTAGATATAGTGGGCCAGGCAGTCCTTAAATGAATACAATTTGTGTGTTGTTATTTCTGGGGCTAAGCTAGCCATTCAAGAGCTGGGTGGGACAAAAAGCAGGCCTGCTCACCTCATCACTATATCACTGTATAACTACAATATACACATTCAAATATTTATGGTTATTCCTATTAAGAATTTGACATTTTTATTGAAATTAACTTTAAATTATAAGGTTCTCACACACTGAGTTGTTTTTCTTCAACTACATGAATAGATACATATAAGGAAGGTAAAACCCCAGTTAATCATTGAAGAATGAGTGCTTGAAGGTATACAAGAATATCCAATTGCTAATTATTACTCTTCCCTCATATTTATTAGTAAAATTTATTTTAACACAAAACATAAAATGCATATATTACTGGAATACATTGATATGTTAATATATGTACATAAATAGAAATATTTCAACCATATTAAATATATTTACTTGAAAATTAATCATGGTTTTATGCTAAAAACTTGAAATTTTTTTAGGTTTCTAAAATACATCATAACTGCTATCTTATTCATCCCATTGTATAATAGCACACCAAAACTTCTTACTTTGGTAAGTAATAGCTGAGTTCCCTTTGTCCATTATTTCTTTGATGTGGGATTTTCTTCTGTATGCTATGAATATGTTTTATTACCATTGGTTAATAAAGAAGTTAATTTGGCCTATAGCAGGGCAGACTATAGCCAGGCTGGAAGAGATATATATATATATAGAGAGAGTAGGCAGAGTCAAGTAGATGCCAGGTAACTGACAAAGGAGAAGTACATGTCAGAACCTTAGGAATATTACCAATAGGCCACACCCTTATGGCAATATATAGGTTGATATAATCATTTTAGTTTAAGTTTTAAGAGCTAGCTAGGGTTATGGTAGAGTCATTGGTCAAACAGTATTTTAATTAATATAGACTCTGTGTCATTATTAGGGTCTGGACAGCCAGAAAAATGAACGAACCATCTTTGCCTATATTTCCTATCCTACCCACTTCTTACTCTCACTCACCTTTGGGAACCACCATTGTGTTCTTGACATCTAGAAGATTAACACTTTTGTATAGTGCTTATGAGTGAGACAGATCAGAACCCTTTTTTGGTCTAGTCTTTTTTGAGACACTGGACTTCAGTTTCCTTTGATGTTGCAAATGATGAAAATTTCCTTAGCTACTTGTTTTATAACTTGTTTTAGAGAAAATTATTTGGTTCCCATGATTTGCATATTGTAAGATAAAGTTGTTTAATTTTCTTACATTTTATATTTTCTGAAGTTATTTTGTTATTTGTCCCTAATTCCACTGCCTTGTCATTTGGAAACGATACTCATTATTTCAAATGTTTAAAAAAATTGAACCTTTCTTGGTATTCTACTGCATGATGTCATGGGAGTTATAATCTGAACCCAGGTTAAGAATGTGTATTCAACCAATATGGAATAGAATATTATATAATGGTCTAGTTGACCAATCATAATAATCACCATTTATGCCCCAGAAATTCTTAAGCATGCATGGACAGTCCGTTTATGGTGGTTCTCCAGTTATTCCTGTCCTGGGAAGTCCTAGATGTTTGTATTATTGTCATATGCAAGATTCTACAGTCTTCCTTTATGCTGTCTATCCAGGGTTTTTTAGGGACTTCCTCTTTGACTTATCCCATGTGCTCTTCCAAACAGTGCTATCTTCATGTATATGCCATCATTCTTTCTTCTGACATGGTCAAAGTATCTCAAGCCCTGTTGTCATGTGCTGTAGTTTACTTCCTTCTGTAGATGGAGATATTTCTTAATGTTATAGTTGTACAGCCTATCTCCTTGTGTGATGCTTAGTATAATCCTCAGACATGCCATCTCAAGCACATTCAGCCACTGTTCTGAGAAGAATTTCATTATCCACATTTCAGAGCTGTAAAGAAGGCAAGGCAAGACAAGTGTCTCATATATTTGTAATTTTGTTGTTGCCATTATATCTCTTCGTGACCAAACCTTTCCTAGTGCCTGCATTGCAGCCCTCACTATCACTATCCACATCTTGGTATCTGAAATAGTTCTGCTGTTGGTGCATGTACCTGTATAATAGCTACTGGATGTGTCATTGTCTGAAATCTGGCTGGTATAATTCCGTCATTTACAGGTCTGTACCCAAGCATGCATTTTTGCACCAAACTGGACAGCACTGAAGCTGCACTTGTCATGTGTTTTCCCTCTACACCTGAGTTTATAATCTTGCATCTGTTTACTACAAAATCTTTTGTTCTTGTCCAATGTATTTCTACTAATCCAATTACATCGCACCAGAAGTGACTGAGCTCATGCATGAGCAAGCCAGTTTCCCCAACTGTGTTCTCATGTTCCAGGTCCCTATTGTCGTGACTCTTCCCAGTGTGAGGAAGTCCTGTCTATTTCTATCATCTCCCCTTCCCCCTTTTGGCTTTAAGAGAGAAACATCATCTGCCTTGCACTTAGGACATGGAGGTGCTGAGGAAATGTCAGATTCTGGTACTTTAACTTAACTGTTTCTGTTTAACTTGTCCATATTGGGTTTCATGGTTTGAGTTGATGAGGAAGATTGACTATGTCTCTTCCTCTGTAGTAGCATTTAGCTGATTGGCTGGACCTCTTTCCACCCACGTACTAAATCCCCCAGGTTTCCAGAGGACCTAGCTGGTCCTTTCCAGTCTCACCAAGAAGGATGCAGCAACAAGGAGACCAGTTGACATATAATGGAATGTAACTCTTTTATTTCTTTGTTAATTGTCTTCATGTGTTGTGTTCATGGCTGAAATTAAAGCAGTAAACATTCCTACTGTAACTAAATTGCAGTAAATCTTTCCCTTTAATGGCTTAAATGTCTGATTTGTACATTGTGTGTTCTAGTACAAAGAACAATACTGATTTTGATTAAAATCCATTTTGTACAACATAACTATTACCATTCCTGATTTCATTTAGATTGCAATATGTGTAATATCTTATTTTATTCTTTAACTTTCAATATATGATCACTTTCAAAGATGCAGTTTTTCTGATAATTTATAGTTAGGCATATTTATGTGTACTGTTGCTCTAAGTCTTTTAATTGAAGAATTTCATATACTGATATTTAAGGACATTAATGAAAGCCAGAATATTTCAGTAGGCTTTTTATAATCCCCCTTCTGTTTTGTTTTGAAAACAGTGTCTCATGTTTTGGCAGACTGGTCTTGAACTTCTTGGAAACCAAGAACGATGCTCCTGCTTTCACTTCCCATGGGCTGGGTTTGAGGGAGTATGCCCTAACTCCCATTTTTATGGTCATTAAAATCAAATCCAAGGCTTCATAGCTGCAAGGCAAGCCCTATAACTCAGTTGTATTCCTCAATTTTATAACTTCTTAAAAACAATTTTATTTATTTTTGAAGTTATTATATATGTAGTGATGAGGAGCAGGCTGGGCATCCCACCGACTGGCTAGCTCAACCCCGAAATAACGACATGGAAATTTTATTAATTGAATTTATGCATGGCCCATTAGCTCTAGCTTCTTATTGGCTAACTCTCATATCTTGATTAACTCATTTCTATTAATCTGTGTGTTAACATGAGGTTGTGGCTTACCGGCATGAGTCTAACCAACTTCTGTCTTGGGCAGAAGAAGCATGGCATCTGCCACACTTCCTTTCTTCCCAACATTCTGTTCTGTCTACTCCACCCACCTAAGGGCTGGCCTTATCAAAAGGCCAAGGCAGCTTATTTATTCAACCAATGAAAGCAACACAAATAGAGAAGAACCTCCTAAACCATATATATATAACCTATCTGTCTGTCTGCCTGTCCATCTGTCTGTCTATAAATATATTATTTCCCCCCTCCTTCCTCTAAACCTTACCACATATTCTCTTTGCTCTCTGATAAATGCATTGTATTTTTCATATGTAAACACATACACATATATTCATAAATATATAAATACATCTTTCTCAGTCTGTATAATATTACTTGTATATGTATTTTCAGGGAAGAATATTGGTATTGGATAATCAATTGATTGACTCTTTCCTTTTGAAGATTATTTCTCCTGTACTAAGCATTTCATAGTTGCCTATAATTCTCTGTAGGTTTTAGACTTCATGAGTGCTTAACTGTTCACTTTAGTATGTCCACTTATGTCATCCCTGTTTAGGTCATATTCAGGAAATCCTGTTGGTGAGGTTTTATAAATGTAGCTTCTGACATTACAAGGAGACAGTCTCATACCAAACTCTCTGTTGTTCTACCTCTTGTAATTATTATTTAACTCCTACAATGTACACTGTCCCTTAGGTGTAGGAGTATTTTAGAGATGTATCCATTGTGACTAGTCTCCACAGCTCTGCATTTTGACTGATTGTGATTTTCTATAGCTTATCTAAGTGGTTTCTATCTGATGCAGTGAAAACTTTCCTTGATGATGGATGAGGACAATTCACCTTTGAGTAAAAATACAACAATTTAGAATGTATTTAGGGATTATGCTGGTTTAGAAAAATGGTAGTTGTAAGCTCTCTTCCAAGATCATAACTTCACTAGTCCTAAAAATTGGCTATGATTCCAGTACCTTCCATGTTTTACCCCTTGTTGAGCAGGCCTTAAGTGCAACTAGATAGCTTTTAGTTACCACCAAAGTATGTTTACAGTTATTTCTCTTTTTTGATCCCCAGAGGGATTAAGGGTAATTCCAATTACTTAAGACACCTATAACTTGTATTATTGTAATATTATCTTCATTCCTTTCTTTCCTGCTCACCCTCTGATAGTCTTCCTTTGTGGTGAAGTCATTTATTGGATAATTTCATTGATCTTGCTTTCCTTATTGCAAACTTTTGATTTGCTAGAATGAAGCCTTCAGAAAAGTGTTTGGAGAGTTGTAGTGACCCATACATATAATTCTAATATTAAAGAGTAGCAGGAAGAGAATTATTCATTCAAGGCCAGTCTGAAGAACAGGGTGAAATTGGTTATTGTAAGAACCTTTGTTGAAATAACAGCAGTTTAATTGGAACTAACACCTGCCACCAATTAATTCACAAGAAAGTTATTACAAAAGATCTTGGAGAAAAGAGCATGTTTTGAATGAATGGTTCTGGCAAAATTGCATATTCATGCTGTAAAATGAGGTAGACCTGTGTCCCCTAGGCCACAAATCAAGTCAAGATAGATAAAAGCTCTCCAAGCTCTTGGCCAAACGCAGTTTCTGATGCTGCATCTTCTCATAATTGTCTATCAGATAGCATATACTGCAATTATTACATTTCATTTACTTCAAAGAATTTTGTTTTTCTAACAATCAGAATGATGTTTCTGCTCTGCTTAGAGTATTGCCAAATTCTGTATTTGTGTAGTTACACCTGCATTTAATCAATTAATATTATCTAAAGTGTCCCCAGCCTGAATACTTAGTCTCAGTGCAAAAGTCTGTATTAGCTTCTATGTTCTGCTCTTACCCTGGATGTACTGCTTAAGGTTTAAGATGTCTTGCTGAGACATCCGGTTAGTTTTCCTACTACAATCTTAAGAGACCTTGACCCCTTCACTAACAGAATGCCAATGACAGTGTCCATAGTATTGACTTGAGGAGATCAGAAGTGGAAGTCATCTTCATACTGACCTTGTACAAGAATTTAGGATTGTGTCTGAGGTCATACTAATTTCTTATATCTGAAAAAAAGTCTGTGCCATCTTGCTTGAAATTTGGGCAGGAGTTACACCAGACATACTTCTTCTTACCTTCTTACTTGCCTTTTCTTTCTGTTAAATATAAAATGGCATCATGTTCTCTTGATATAGGAAGTCATTCGCTATATGTGTTGCTTTTATTGGTTAATGAATAAAGACGCTGCTTTGAACTGTAATAGGACATAATAGAGCTAGGCAGGAATGTTGGGAAAAAGTAGGTGGAGTCAGAGAGAAGCCATGTAGCTGCTACAGGAGACAGACACCTCAAATGGAGCCTGCCAAAACGTTGCTGGTAGGCCACAACCACCTGGTGATGCACAGATTAATGGAAATGGGTTAGTTTAGGATATAAGACCTAGCTAGAAATACACTTAAGCTATTGGACAAACAGTATTGCATTCAATACAGTTTCTGTGTTATTATTTCAGGTCAGGGAAGCTGGGAAAAACTGAGCAGTCTCTGCCAACAGATTGGGGCCAAAGTGTGCCAGCTAAATCCACTTAAAACCTGAGAGAGTTTGGGAAGGAATTCTACACACACACACATACACACACACACACACCAAAAAACAGAGTTTAACTCAGCTTCTTGCTCTGTTTGCTGGTGAGAAGTAGAGACACACCTCCTTTATGAGACTCCTGATTCAGCTTTAGTGTCAAAAATTTTATGGCTTCTTTAAAAACTATGGTTTCTTGATTCACCAGCACAATAGCTCTGACTCTTTTGGGATGTCTGGCTATAGAGAATTTAAATGGGGTTTGTGGGCAGAGTGCTAAACTTGCTTAATGACAACATAGACCCACTGTGTGACCAAAAATGGGGCAAGGGGCATGGCTCTCTGTGACAGCTAACATGCCTTCCCCATGTTGGCCTGGGTAGAGCAAGCTGGCAGGACCACAAAGTTTGTCCTAGCCATGCCCACTTAGGATTTATTAAAAAATGAAACCACTCCTAGTCAAAAAATCATCACAGATACACATGAAATAAAGACAAATTCAGATGGAAAAGATTTCTAAATGGGTCACAGTGTTGAATAAATGTTCATAGGCTTAATAGAGACAGAGAAGAAAGAGTATAGAAAGTTATAATATAAAAGAGTATAGATAATCATAGGTTAAAGATAATAAAATAAATATTAAACTTGTAGAAAAAGTAATAGAGTAAGAAAAATAAGCCATGTAAAGATGGAGTACATAGAAAGTGTTTGAATTATGTATACTGTTTTGTTTTCTTTGAATTTTTTGACTACAGAGAGATATTTGATTCTGTGGAATGCTAAGTTAAATATATATATATATGGTATCTTTACTTCAAAATTTGGGTCTAAGTAGTTTTTGCTTTGGAAAAGAGGTTCTTTGTTTCCACAGAGGATGAGAACCTGTGGATTCCTTACAGACTAATGTGGTTTGTAGCTATGAACACCCCCAAAATACTTCACTCAACAAAAAATGGGAAACAGTAGAGAGAACTATGCCCAAATTCCCCAAATGATTGTTTATAAAAGTTATTTTATATTCAAAGGGGGTTATGCTATAGAGATGAATACTTTGCATTGTTATGAATCTTGGTTTATTGATACTAATTTAAGGTCAATTTCCTTATATGTATATTTCTGCTTTTGATTAAGGTATTGTGTTTGTGCAGCTCATTTAAAAATGTAATGTATAATATCTATAATAGTCATGAATGTAGTCAAGTTAGTTAGGTTTTCTAGATATATAGAGATATATTTCAGCTAAATAGATAATCTTCAAACTATTTGAAAACTAACAGAATATGGCATTTAAATGTTTTAATGTGGGGTTAGCCAGGCTGTGGGGTTGCACACCTTTACTTCTAGCACTTGGGAGGCAGAGACATTTGGATCTCTGTGAGTTTAAGGCCAGCCTGGTCTACATAGCCAGTTCCAGGACAAGCTCCAAAGATACAGAGAAACTCTGTCTCAATAAAACCAGAAAAAAAAGAAAGAGAAAAAGAATATGGATTAGTAACTTATTAACACACAAAATTCAAGAAAGAATTCTCTGAAGAACTAATAGGAGCATTTCCCCTCAGACACAGCCAGGGACCTATAAGATTATTTACTGTGTAATTAATAACTATTTGAAGTGTCCAAGAATGAATATCAATGTGCTTAAGATATATTGGACATGTTAGTTTTAGTGACCATTGTGTCATTGTATCTATAAGTTCTAATAATTGCTGCTATTGTAACTTATTTATAGAATCACATGAGTACACAGACACTGTGTATAGTTATCAAGGTAGAGCTGTCTCTGTTATATCCTTCACATGAATCACTGAAATGTTTTATAACTCTGCAGCTACAAAGACTTACATTTTTAAATCAGTTTATACTTACCTTTGATTGAACAGAATTCATTTGGTGGCCTTGCAGAAAGTGGGGTAAGCAATCATATTCCTTCTGCCTTAAGCAATCTCCATTGATTTTAGTCCTTTTAATATTCACTGTTCAACACAGCAGCAACTCTGCTGGTTCTGTGGGATTTACCTCCTCATTAATCAGTCTTTTGGCACCAATACAAGAAACCTGAGATAACTCACTTAAAGATAGAGAGGCTAATGCAGGTTTGTAATTTCAGAAATTTCAGTCTTACATTACTTTGGGCTTTTTGGGAAGATACATTGTGGCAGAACCACCTAGATGAACCTGTTCCTCTCTTAGCCATGGAAGGTGTTTGTGTGTGTGTCTGTGTTTTTTTGTGTGTGTTAGAGAGAGAGGGAGGGAGAGAGAGACAAACAGAGAGAGAGACAGAGAGAGAAAGAGAGATACATGTTAGAGAAAGACACAGTAGAGAGACACATGTTTGTGCATGTTTATGTACAAGTGGCATGTGTGTGTGTGTTATACCATAACATACCAAGAAGAAAGTTAGCACCAAATACTAGTTTTAAGAGTGGGTCTCATCAAGTAAAAGAATACAATATAAATTTTTTATTTTTATATTTTACTTTGGATTATTTTCTATATTTTTCAAAACAAAGAACCTATTTTTGTATAATGGGAGAAAAGACAATCTAAAAACATTACTTAATAAAGATATTATCTCCATGAAAGAGAAACCTTAAGTTCTTTTAAAAATGGAGTAAAAACAATAACAACAGAAACCTTAAATAAAACAAAAAATGCAAATGAATTCCACTGTTAGCCATGAGGGACTCAATTTGAAGATAGTCAGTTTGGCTTTTCCCCAGACTTCAAGATGAACTGGCATTCTCATGTATAGGAAATGAGTTGGTACTTCACTTAGACCATGTTTTTGCTCCCTGTTCTGTGTTTCCAGGATGGGCCACTCTTAGTGACCCTGTCTGGCCTTTTCACAACCTTCCCTGAATCCCTACCCTTTGGTTCTTTTGCACAGTGAGCTAAACAAATGCTGTTTGTTAGATCTAGTTTTCAGTTCTTTAAAGTTTGAAACCATCTGCTTTTAAGATACCCAAGCACTGTTTGCCAGTAAACTTTGTTTCTGTTTCCACACAAGTCCAGGGTCTGGATTCTGAAGATTCTAAAAAGCGGTTTATGGAAGACACACATGCTTCATTGCTTACCCAGAGGCACACACTTATCTGAATAGCCACAGGCTCAAGCTTAGGCACATTTTGAACCCTGGAAGAAAAGGATGGTTAAGGAAGGATGGAGAAAATGGGAGTATTAATGTAAGAAGATGCCCTCAGGTTAAAAAAAACTAAATGAAACATGAGACTGCAAGCTGTCCTTCTAAAGTCAGAATTGGAATTCAGAACGTTAGGGCACTTTTAAACAGAGTGCAACTAGAAGACAGCACACTCAAGCTTTCTTAGTCTCATTTCTTTTGTAAAAATAAAACTGCATACAATAACCCTCTCTTGACTTCATAGCATCATTTATAACAAATACGATGTACTAGTGTCATATTTTCTCAAAATAGAGGGATCCATTTAGGGTTTTTGTATGAATTATGACTTTTTCCAATATTGAACACTTCCTATAAAGATTTTCAAATGAATATATAGAAGTGAAGAAACAAACAAGCCCAAAAATGTTAAACACAAAATACCGGAAGCCACACATTTGTAAACTCTTAAATTTTTCATTGCTAAATTGAAACTTTGTTATCCATTGAAGTACTTCTATTACTTGCCCTAATTCTATGAATAATTAAAGTTTTGTATAAAAATTCACTTTGTGAATTTAAAAGACACTTTGCTCTACAAATCACACTGCCATTTAAGAGTGAGATTGGAACGCTGAGGAGAGGTACCTTTTACAGACTGGCATTATTCTAGTAAACATTACAGAGCTTAATCATGGTCATTCTTTCACCTTTGTCCAAAGGAAGAAAGCTGTCCTTAGGATCTCAGTTATTTGAGAGCCCTAGGAGAGTGGGAGTGAGCAAATACATCTATGAACTTCAGGAGCCATTTATAACATTATTTGGTGGTAATTATAATACATTATATGAGATCTACTCTCTCAACAAAGTTTTAATTGTATAATAAAAGATAAACATTGACTTTTGGTTCTGTGTTCAACTGAGGATCGCCATAGTGTGTCATTCACTGACACAAGTTTGATGCCTGTTACTCAGGAGCTTTAAAAACCTCAGCTGCTGGAAGACTGTATTCCATCAGCCCACAGAATGTCCCCTCTCTATCTTTCCTTTTTTATTTTTTCTGTTTTACTTGCTTTCTGTGTTTTTCTATTGCAATGATTTTTCTTTTGTATTGATTTTTTATACAATATATTCTTATTACATTTTTGCCTCCCTCTACTCCTCCCTGGTCTTCCCCACTTGCCCATCCATTCAACTCCATTCTTTCTCTGTCTCTGTCTCTGTCTCTCTCTCTCTCTGTGAGTGTGTTCAGAAATCAAACAAATAAACAAACAACAATAACAACCAAAGCAGAATAAAACAAAGCAATCCCTCAAAAAAAGTAAAAACACAAAGTCAGAAACCATAACTTAAAAGCAAGAGCTCAGTAGGACAAAAAATACTACTTAAATAAAATAATATGAGACAACATCTATAACAATATCATCAAATTCAGTTTGTGTTGACCACTGCTTTCTGGGCAGGAGACCTGACCTGAAATATTCTTTGTATAACCAGTGAGAGTCCTTTGGAGAAAGCTACTTTTTCCTCTCAAAGTGGATGTCATATGAAATAACTTATCAGCTAAAGATGGAAACTCATGTCTACTTTCCCTTCTCAGTATTGGAACCACATCTGGCTTAAACTCTGCAGGCCCCACATATGCCACTACAGTCTCTAAGGGTCCATGTGTGTGTCCATTCTGTTGTGTCTGGAAAACATTGTTTTCTTGTATCATCTTTCCCATCTGGCTCTTAGAATTTTCCCATCTCCTCTTCTCTGATCCCTAAGGAGAGGATTCTGATGAAGACATTTTAAGACTGAATGTTTCAAAATCTCTGTTTACGCCTATTGTTCAGTTAAAGGGCTCTGTGTTGAGACAGAACTTCTGCAAGAGGGAGTTTTTCTAATAATGACTGGGCCAGGTACTGATCTGTGCCTTAGGCTGATATAGCCAAAGGAGGTACCAGGTAAAGTCAGCGATGCTGTTTTTTCTTCAACTGAAGCATTATAAAAAAAAGTGTTTGACTATGTGTAGAAGCTGAATCTATTCTTTAACAATAAAAATAAAAATAAATGAAGAACAGACACCAAAAAGGACCCACCAATATACTGCTCTACACCACCATGAATAGTCCACATGTTAATGAACTAACTAGTTTTAAGTATTCAAAAACAATGCCAAATAAGGACAGAGCATGTGGTACTATTATTATCATTATGGAGTGACTGGTATGTCTAAATTTTGATATGTTTTATGTTATTTAATCATCATAAGGTATTAAAGACATGGTTATATCCTTACTTTTCAGATGAGGGAATAAAAATCTTAAAAAAAAAACAGCTATATGATAATTAGGTACCCAAGGTAAAATTTCCACAGTCTCCTCCCTGGCTCTCCTGCCTATTGGGAACACCACATCTCTTAGAAAGAACAATAGCTAGGTCTTAACCACCTCATTCTCGGTCTTCATCTAGTTCTCTCTTTTTATTACAAAAGTGTAAAAGGCCATGGTCTTACAATTAATGGAAGTGAAGCATGTGGATTTCATACTCCTTCCATTGAAAGCCTTCTTAAGCTTTTATCTGCAAGGCATAAGCTGTGCTGGAGCTGCACTGTGCTGCTGAGCCTGCTCCAGGACACCCTTTGACTCCAAGAAAGCACTTTCAAATCGGCAAGATGTTGTGTAACAAAATAGAGCCCAGCCTAGTCTTTAACTTCAATTTGATTACTGGTGTGCACAATTACTAGGCCCCAGAGTCCATCTTTCTATGAGAAACTTATTTCACTTGGGAAAGTCTTTTCAGGATTTAAGTTTGTTCTGAATTAAGGCTGCCTGGATATTATTACATCATATGTATATAATACAACTACTGAGGAAGGGAAAGTCAGTAGTAGAGGCATTTAAGTCACTTCTATTTATCTTGGCTGCTGTGACTAGAACTCAATGGTTGTAGGAGTGTTAATATTTGAGAAGGATCCTCATTTTTATTTCTTTTGATTTCTGGATCCATTTTCTCTGAGGTATCTCTGCATTTCTTTCCATTAGGCTACTCTATTTTGCCTTCACACAAAAAGTGCCCAATTTTGTGACTTCTCTAAAGATTCACCAGCACTTGTTGTCCTATTATTATTTTTATTATGGCCAACTTAACTGGTGTAAGGTGATTTGCTGTGTTTGTAAGAACCAGTGACACTTTTTATGAAGTGTTTACCTAATTGTTTTTTTATATAAACAAAAGAATTGGGAGTCAGATATCAGGGTAAAAATCTGAATGTTTAGAGAAGCGGAGAAGCCACCAGTGACCTCCCCTCTTCCGTTCCTCAATCCAAAAGGCTTCAGGTGCTCTCTCAGCCCTGCTTTACTGTCTCCTGTCTCCTATGTTTCCTTAATCTAATATCGCTGAAGACAATTTTGATCAGCTAGTGGCTAACTCCACCCTCTTACTCAAATCAAACTTTACTGTCAGAATGTGATTAAAATATCACACTACACTTCCACCTTTTTTTCTAAATAAAAAAGGAAGCTTTTAACTAACACAGTAAAACTATACATAATAAGTACTATAAATAATACAAATATATACTGATAAAAATTACATTCACAATCTGCAGTCCATTTTCTTTAGGCAAATTCAGAGAAAATACTCCATTATCTATCCTATCTTAACGAGTCTAAACTTTTGTACCTAAACCACTTTCTATCCTAACTTGTACTACCGACTTAAAAGTATCTTTTTATGTCTCTCAAACTTTTACATTTTTACATCTCCTTTGTGAGTTTCTTTCATGAATTTGGTAACAAGGAAAGCTTTAACTACAACCATCTGGTCTCAACTCCATCAGAGACCTGAGAAGGAAATAATATTAACTGAGTAAGCAGGAAGTGCAAGCAAGTGACTTCCAAAACTAAGAAATGTCAGAAACAGCCTGGACAATCACCCAAGACTCCTCTGTAATGTTGGGGAATCCATTGTTGACCAACAGGCCTAGAATATCTGACAGACTTTTCTGTGAAGCAGTAGTTTTGAAGGACTGCCTGGCCTTTTCTTGGTAAATTTCATCAGTCACTTTATTTTATGTCCCATTTGTCTAATTTGGACAGCATATTGTCAGCAGTTGAGGCACCCACAGTTTATTGCCCAGCAGCTAACTTTTGCCACAAAGAAATTAAATGCCATATGGAGTTGCTTTGATGCCCATCATCAGAAAGTTACCAGAAGCCTACATGTCTCATTATCAAAAAACTTTATGTTATTAAAACATCTTAAATGCCATATTATGTATATGACTGAAGTGCTTGAAGACTACCTGCTTGCCTAAAATATATCTCTGTTTGACCTTGAAAACATACCTACATGACTATAAGTTTGATTGGAATAGGCAACTAACTACTAACCTGAATTTCTTTATTATTCTAAATAGTTTGTAATAATAATTTTCAAGGATTAGAAATTTACATTACATTGTTAAATGAGCTGTATAGGTACAATATCTTAAATTAGAGTAGAAATGTATGTACAGTATGTGCTAACAAAAATAACCTTAAATTTGTATCAACATACAAAAATATCTCAAACAAGAGTAGAAACATATATAACATATAACAAAAATTAACCTCAAATTTGTATCAATATACAAAAGTCCATACCAATGTAAAATATTTAGAACTAGTAGTTGCTTTTTTGTTTTAAAAGTAGGTTCAATAATCTATCCTTTATGCTGTCATTTTATATCCCCCTTTTTTCATTTCCAAATGAATTTCCTGAATCTAATCTGCTTTGTTCAGCTTCTTTTTCCTGATCATTACCAATAACGACTTGCAACCAAACCCCCTAAACAATGACAAATACCCATAACCTATTGAATAACTAAAAACCATCTATCCCACCTCTCAGGAATGTTGATATAACATTCCATAGATTGTTTCCTCCTGTCTGGTGGTCACAGTATCTATAGGAGAACCTGATAAAAATGAAATAATGGTCAAGTCCTAGGAGAGTTCATTGTATCATTGTTGCCAGTCTGTGTATTGGGGAAGTATAGGGCTTATCTGAAGTACTGGCTGGTATAATACATGAGGCTGGACCATCTCACTAACCAATTTGAAACTGTTCTGAGCAATTTGTAGTCAGAAGCCAATCATTGGGTGGTGTTTGCCAGATTAGAGTCATTACCACAATCCAAATGTAATCATTATTGTGGGGCCCCATCATCCTGTTGGAGGCTTAAAAGGTCACTGGTAGAAATGATTATGGTTTACTGCAGGAAACTTAAACATATTAAATTTCATATGTAACAGATCTCAGAGAGGTTAAAGAACCACAATTTGTTAAGTACATTCAGAGTACAAAACTTAATTTTTAGTTATCTTATAGAGACTCAAACTCAAAATGATGTACAGGAAGCAAGACTAAGCTTTTTATAAAACTGATGCTCTATATGACCATTACTATCACAACAGAAATTTTTATATTAATTATATAATTATTTTTAGATCAGTCTTATAAATTTTGAGATAATATTCATCGATTAAAAAGTTTTATAAAAGAACTTCAGGAGGCTTCACAATCCCTGACTTCAAACTCTATTACCGAGCTACAGTACTGAAAACAGCCTGGTATTGGCATAAAAACAGACAGGA
>LOJH01047932.1:0-12728 GCA_001685095.1 Ellobius talpinus
TATATATATATATATATCAATGACGTAACCCAGACCCAGAAAGGCAAACATGGTATGTACTCCCTCATAAGTAGATATTAAATGTAAATAAGGGATAACCAGATTACAATCCACAACCCCAGAGAAGCTAGGTAAAAAGGACTATCCTAAGAGGGACACACATGGAGGACTCCAAGAAGGGGAAATAGTCGAGATCTTCTGGGTAAGCTGGGAGGGGGAGTAGAAGTGAGGGGATGGGAGCATGAGGTATCTAGAAGTCCTAGTTTGGGGAGGGACAGATGATAAAGTTATGAGGAAGGTATCTTGGTAGAGGGAGTCATTATGGAGTTATGGAGAAACCTGGTACTAGAGAAATTCCCGGGAATCCACAGCTAGAACTTCTAGTAATAGTGGAGAAGGTGCCTAAACAGGCCTTTCCGTACAATCAGATTAGTGACTACACTAATTGTCATCATAGAATCTACATTTAGTAACTGATGGAAACAGATGCAGGGATCCACAGCCAAACACCATGCTGAGCTCCTGAAGTTCAGTTGAAGAGAGGGAGGAGGGATCATATGAGCAAGGGGAGTCAAGACCATGATGGGGAAAACGACAGAAACAACTGACCTGAGTTAGTGGGAGCTCATTCAGTCTGGACTGACTACTGGGGATACGTCATGGGATGAAACTAAGCCCTCTGAATGTGGGTGACAGGTATGTGGTTTGACCTGTTGTGAGGGGCCCTGGCAGTGAGACTAGGACTTATCCTAGGTACATGAACTGTCTTTCTGGTGCCCATTCCCTATGATGGGATACCTTGTTCAGTCTTGATACAGGGAGGAGGTGCATGGTCCTGCCTCTACTTGGTATGCCAGACTTGGTTGACTCCCCAAGAGAGGTCTTACCCCCTCTGAGAAATGGATAGGGAATGGTATAGGGAAAAGTGGGGGTAGTGGGAAAAGGGGAAGGAGGAGGACCTGGGGTTGGTATGTAAAATGAAAAAATATTTTAATTAAAAGAAAGTGCAGTTTATAGGCCCAGCAGCATGATCAACAGGAAACTAACACGTTGGAGATGCTATGTCGCATAATACTACTTTAAACTTTCCCTCATTTTCAAAAATGTATGTTATTTTTTTTAAAAAAATAGATAAATCTTATTTGCATATATTTGGGTTTTCTCTTTTTAGCCTAAGGTCCTTTGTACATATATTATGGCTTTCACTTTAGTGTTTTCATGAGATTCCTGAGTGTGTTAACCAGTGGTCTCTATTTCTTGTGTCTTCTTTAGGCTCTTTTCCTTCCATTTGTTTTGTGCAATTCTGATGTAATAGTTTTTGTTTTATCCTATTTTATTTTATTATTTTCCAATACAAGCCTCTTTATTTTCTAACAATGACAGAACGGGGATGGATCTGGGTGGGAGGAGAAATGGAGGAAAGTGGGAGATGCAGAAGGAGGGGAAACAATTATCGGATATCTTATGGGAGGTAAACAATCTATTTTCAATAAAAGAAAAAAGACAAATAAGAAACAAAATAATTGTCTCACTGAATTGAATCTCTATGTCTATTCGAAAGGCATGCAACAGCAAATAAAATTGGGATGGGAGATCCAGGATCATCCAGGATTCATCTTGACCAATGAATGATAAGGTCATTTATGCCCATTGAACTCAAATAAGTTCAAAATATTGTTTCGTGAAACTGTCTTAATCATCAACTTAACCTACATATCCAGAAGGGCATAGCTTTACTCGCACCAAGTATACTCTGGACCTTTCATTAGTGTACTGTTGGACAAAATCACCTAGCACAAAACCCATCTCACAAGGAAATATTCAATGTCCCATTTGACTTAATGAATTTTGCACTGAAAGTAAATCACACCCCCCCAAAGACTAACAACTGAAAAATGTGGATTCACACAGCTAAAACATTTCTGTACAGCAAAGGACACCATCATTCAAGTGAGAAGTCAACCTACAGAATGAGAAAAATCTTCACCAGCTGCATGTCTCGTAGAGGATTGGAATCTACAATACACAAAGTACTGAGAACATTAAACACTAAGGAATATTTATGTTTAGTATCCTTACATATACATACACATTGTTTTTTTAGTAACCTCAGCCATCAGACAAATGCAAACTGAAAATACTTTCAGATTTCATGTTACCCCAACCAGAATAGCTGAAAATGATTTTAAAAATAGTATCACATTCTGATTTTTTCACTCAGATTTTCTCTTACTGATTGTTATTCATATCTGTGTTCCACTTTAGACAGAATGTGTCAATACTGTTAAAGGAATTTATCAATTATGTACATAGTTGCAGTTTGTATTTATGTGTACTATGTTTGTGTGTGTGCATGGGCGTGTGTGACCACATCCCCATGTATAGTATACATTTTAATAACTGTAGTTTGTATGTTACCCATGGCTTGAAAATTGTAATTTTTAAAAACCCTTTTCCTAATTTCTTTATTCTACACTCCATTCATATCTACTTTTCCTCCTTTTCCCAAAAGCCAATGTTATATGATTCAATGTTTAAATGATACCAAGAAGCATTTGACTTTCTTTGCCTGGCTTACTCAGCTAGCACCATGGGTTTTATTTTATTCACAATGACACACAGGGCAATATTTTCTATCTTCAGCCTGAATAATGTTAAATTTTGCTGGAAAATATTATTTTCTTTATCAGTGTCACTGTATTTCCATGTCAAGGTTTTTTGTGAATACTGCTGCAGAAAAATGGTTGCAAAATAACTTTTTGAGATTTAAATTTCTTTACTGCTAATATGAATTACAAAGTGGAATTTATGGAACAAACTGATAGACATATTGTCAATATTTTGAGGAATTTGTAGACATTGTTACAAATGAATTTGGGGATTCTATTTAAAATTAGAATTAGTATAAAATGATTTATAGTTTCCCAGAAAATTTAATAAGAGATTAAAATCAAATATAGTCATACTCTAATTGACATAGTTGTTCAGTATCACAGATACACTTCTATTGTTCATTTTATTAGGATAGAAATAAATACAAAATCCATCAAAACAAAAGAGTTTACAATGTATCAAAAGATACCTGTCCCTTATAGAATAGTGTTTATCTTAGAAACATGAACAAAACATGGCAAGAATTAAAGATTCATGCTTCCACTGGTGTTGGGAAAAAGCTTTGCAGAAAATGGTGGCTTTTCTCTCATGTGTTAGACGATCTAAATACTTTTTTGAAGAAGCCAAGTTTTTAATCAAGTCAAAAATACATGTTCAATCTTTTAAACAAAGTTGTGGAAAGATGATAGGTCAATTGATAAAACTAGTATTCAACAGAAAAAGAATTAGGCAGGGTAAAGCCTGAGAAAGCCCTAGCTTTGAAAGATAGTCTGAAAGAGAAAGCTGAACACTTACCACCACTTCAGAGGCTGTGTGTTCAAGATCTACATAAACAGATGACAATTCCCCAAATATTAACATAGTGGCTCACAGCAAGCCTAAAAGAACAAATTCTCCACTAGTAAACCAGTATCCACTTGTTTAAAACATGTCGACATGTTTATAGCTTAAAGTAAGATATAAACCTTTCTGGACTGTGTATTTTTATCATAGCTCAATTAAATAAACAAACTAACATCATATATTTTCTTTTATTGTTTTGTTTCTTAATTGTACAACGTATGTTTGCTCTGCTTTTAATATAACAAAATAATCTGGAAAATCCTTGCATTTTTGTCTACTACACCTTTTTAAACATTAATTTATTTTTTTCATTTATTTTGCACACCAAGCACAGTTTCTCCCCTCCCTTTCTCCCTTCTCCTCCTGTCCCAGGTAACCCATCTAACCCCCACCCCATCCACTCCTCCTCTCTCTCCATTCAGGGAGGAGTAGGCCTCCCATGGGTATGAACAAGGCATGGCAAATCTAGTTGAGTCAGGACTGAGCTCCTCTCCCCAACTCCATATAAAGGCTGCACAAATCAACCTAGCATGGGGAATAGGTACCCAAAAGCCAGTTCAAGTGCTAGGTACAGGTTCTGATCTCACTTCTAGAAGCCTCACAAACAGACCAAGATACACAGCTCTCACACACATGCATAGGGCCTGGGTTGGTCCCAAACAGACTCCTTAAAGGTTGGTCCAGAGTCCACGAGATCCGGTCACCTGTCTCTCTGGGTTCTCCCATCATGACGTTGACCACCCTGGTTCTTCCTATCTCTCCTCCCTTTCTACAGTAGGACTCCAGGAGCTTGGTCCAGTGCTTGACTGTGCATCTCTGCATCTGCTTCCATATTTTACTAGATGGAGGCTCTCTGATAACAATCAGGGTAGTCACCAATATGATTACTGGCATAGGTCAGTTTAAAAACCCTCTCCACCATTGCTAGGATTCTTAGCTGGGTCATCCTTATATATTCCTGGTACCTTCCCTGTTAACAGATTTCTCCCAAACCCCAAAGTGCTCTCCCCAATCAAGCCATCTCTTTCATTTTTCTCCCCTTCCATCCCATCCCCAATCCCTCAACCTCCCCTGCCCCAGCCCCCATTTTACCCAGGAGATCTCTTCTATTTCCCCTTCCTAAGGAAATCCATGAGTCGCTCTTTAGGCCGTCCTTGTTACCTATCCTGTCTGTGAATTGTAGTCTGGTTGTCCTTAACATTATAGCTGATGATCAGTCTCAACAGAAATGGAGGAGTGCTCTTCTTACTGCACATCCTCCTCCACATTGGCTGTCATCAGAGGTTTTGATCTTAGCCGTTTGACTGGTGTAAGATGGGGTCTCACAGTGGTTTTCATTCACTTTTTCCTGAAGACTATGAATGTTGAACGGTTCCTTAAAGGTCTTTCAGCCATTAGAGATTCTTCTGTTGAGAATTCTGTTTAAATCTATACCCCATTTTTTTTAGTTAGATTATTTTGTATTTTGATGTCTAGTTTCTTGAGTTCTTTATACATTTGAGATTTCAGCCCCCTGTCAGATGCGGCATTGGCGAAGACCTTTTCCCATTCTGTAAGCTGCCTTTTTGTCTAGTTGACTGTGTTGTTTGCCTAGGCTTTTCAGTTTCAGGAGGTCCCATTTATTTATTGTTGCTCTCAGCGTCTGTGCTACTGTGGTTACATTCAGGAAATTATCTCTTGTGCCAATACATTCAAGGCTACTCCCACTTTCTCTTCTCTTAGGTTTAGTGTAACTGGATTTAAGTTGAGGTCTTTGATCTACATGAACTTGAGTTTTGTGCAGGGCAGTAGATATGGATCTATTTGCATTCTTCTACATGCAGGTATTCAGTTATGCCAGCATCATTTGTTGAAGATGCTTTCTTTTTTTCCCTTGTATAATTTCAGCTTCTTTTAGAATATATAATTTTGTGATCATATTTACTTAACTTTATAACTGAAAAAACCATTGTATTTGCCATTGATATTTTAACTGGCTCTCTGTTAAGAGAATACATAAATAAACTTGGTTTTCATTTTTATTTTTATTGTATTTTTAAGTTATCTTTTCTCAAAGGTATTATCTACATAATGATCTTTATCCTGAGGGTAAATACCAACCCAGGTGAAAGCAAGTTTTAAAAATCTCTTACTTCTTCAAAATATTAGATGCCCAGCTGTTAGTCCAAAGTCCAGGAGCTCCCATTAACTTGGGTTAGTTGTCTGTGGTTTTCCCAACCACGATCTTGATCCTTCTTGCTTGTAGGATTCCTTCTCTTTCTCTTCAAATAACCTCTAGGATGGGAGGAGGTGGGGGGGGCAGGGGTAGGAAAGGGAGAAGAAACTGAGGTTATTATGTAAAATGAAAAAAATTAAATAAATAATTTTAAGTTAAAAAATTGGTTTGGTGATGGTGCCTCACATCTTTAATCCCAGAATTTGGTGGCAAAGACAGGTGGATCTCTGTGAGTTTGAGGCCAGTGTGTTCTACAAGTGAGTTCCTGGAAAGCTAGAGCCACTCAGAGAGAAACCTTATTTCTAATACACACACACACACACACAGAGACACATACACACACACACACTCACACACATACACACTCACACACACTCAGGCACACACATATTGTTGAACATCTTCAAAAATTTAAAAATGAAATTTCTTAGAAATTTTTTACTTTCACAATTATAGAAATATTTTTCTATGAAGCTTCTATTGTACTCTGATATCTTAAATTATTTTTTAAGTGGTAATAATTTAGAAAATTTCATAATCAAAGAATATTATGTGAGTTCACTCATAAACATGCATAATCAAATAATTGTATGTATGCATGCTCTTCTCTGTGGTTAATATGGGAAACAAAATAGAAGGCCAGGTACAAACTGGTGTTTCTACTGTTGCTGTTTTGTTTTTTATTATGGTTATATTATTTTAAGAATATATGTATTTTGTCCCTAAATAGGTAACAAAGGCACAGCTAATATTCATATTGTAAAATGGTTGTTTCAGACTATACAGTTTCAAATTTGGGTCAATTAAGTTACCCTACATGTGAAAAATTAACATGAAAATGCCATGATATTCAGAAAAGGCAAAAGTCTCATAGAGAAGAGTTACATGAGAAAAGAAGTGAAATAAATTTTATGTAGATGAGAAATTTAGAGATGTGATCATGGTGGCACAGCCAGGAAGTGCAGATCACCTGAAATCATACTATTTACACATGTCTGTTTATATTATTAAAAAGCACAATATTTTCAACAGTCCAGTTCTCTCATGATCATCTGAACCTTGGAAGAAAGGGAAGGCCCAGATGTCACACCAGACAGGAGAATTCTCCTGAGGGTCGTAACAAACAAGTGACTGAGCACTGTCCTCCTTCAGGACTGAGCAGACTCCCTGCAGACTCCCAGGATCTTAATCCCATGAGCTCATGAGTGCTGCTGGTCCTGCACAAAACTCCCACTTTCCTGGCATCCCTCAACATAAGCACTGCAAAGTCTGTGGCAAGACAACTGGGTTTGTGATGATAAACATGAAAGAACTACGTATGTATCTTGCTATTTATGGAAATTGTACCATATTTTGCTTTCTTTCAGAAAGCAGGTAGACATTATCAGAAATTATAGCATGGAAAATTTGTGTGATTCACAAAATCTTTCCAAAGATATTTTCACTCTTCTACCAATGTCTGCTCTCTCTGTCACAAACTCCAGTAGCTCCAGGTTTGCTTTGACTGGGTTCCCTGGTTTAGAGATTTATTACCTCTGGCTCTCTGTCCCCTTCTCCGTCATCTATGCAGTGGTGTTCCTGGGAAACTGCATGATACTGCATGTGATCCAGACTGAGCCAAGCCTGCACCAGCCCATGTTCTATTTCCTGGCCATGTTAGCCCTTACAGACCTGTGCATGGGGCTGTCCACTGTACACACGGTGCTGGGCATCTTTTGGGGCTTCATTCAAGATATCAGCCTCGATGCCTGCATTGCACAGGCTTATTTCATTCATGGTTTGTCCTTCATGGAGTCCTCTGTTCTCCTTGCCATGTCCTTTGACCGCTACATTGCCATTTGCAACCCTCTACGCTATTCCTCCATCCTAACCAATGACAAAATCATGAAAATCGGAGTGGCCATTTTATGTAGGAGTTCTATGCTCATTCCTCCAGTCATCATCCGTTTGAAGTTCTTAAATTACTGCCGGCCTCATTTCCTCTCTCACTCTTTCTGCCTGCACCAAGACTTAATTCGAATGGCATGTGGTGACCTTCATTTCAATAGCATCTACGGTTTAGCCCTGGTAATCAGCAACCTGTTGCTGGATTCAGTACTCATATTAATGTCATATATTATGATTCTGCACACAGTTCTAGCCATTGCTTCCCGGGAGGAGAGAACGAAGTCTTTGCGGACTTGTGTTTCTCACATCTCTGCAGTTTTGGTTTTCTACATNTGCCGGCCTCATTTCCTCTCTCACTCTTTCTGCCTGCACCAAGACTTAATTCGAATGGCATGTGGTGACCTTCATTTCAATAGCATCTACGGTTTAGCCCTGGTAATCAGCAACCTGTTGCTGGATTCAGTACTCATATTAATGTCATATATTATGATTCTGCACACAGTTCTAGCCATTGCTTCCCGGGAGGAGAGAACGAAGTCTTTGCGGACTTGTGTTTCTCACATCTCTGCAGTTTTGGTTTTCTACATCCCCATCATTGGTCTGACCATGGTGCACCGCTTTGGGAAGCACCTCTCTCCACTGGTTCATGTTCTCATGGGCAACATCTACATCCTTTTCCCACCCTTGATGAACCCCATTATATACAGTATCAAGACTCAGCAGATACGAGTGAGGATTCAGAGACTGTTCCTGAAGGGAACCTAGGATCTTAGATCTGCTGTGAATATATTTGAAAATCAACTTGCAGATTTAAAAGGGGTGAGATTCAGTAAGCATTGTACCTATGCGTACTAACTGTCTCTTAATGATGCTTCTCATGCTTTCTCACTTTCTCATAGCTGTTTGGAAGCAAGTGCAATTGACCTCTATCATGTTGTAGTTAACTTTTCAAACTAGAATATGCAAACAATATATACTCAGAATTGTCTTTTAATCAAGTTTTTAATTTTTTAAAATTTTAATTAAACATTTATATTATTTCCACTTTTTTATCAAGTTTATTTACTCATATAATCCATATCTTTGTGGACAATTGCACATGTTTATTTCTTCTTACATTCATTATGAAGCTTAAATTTTTGGTTTTAAAAGCATTTGATGGTTGTTACAGAGCCGTCATTATCTTAATCTTTTTTTCTTCATCTAAGCAGCATATTTATAGAATATACAAAATCCTAATTACTTCGGTAACTTAGCATGTAATAAATAGGCAGCATATGAACTTCAACTGTCTTGTCACTTAACTATAGTTAAATAAACCAAAGAAGCAATGTCAGTGTTTTGTTGTCCACACCCACAGCTTCCCATATAGCTACCCTATAGATGGTAACAAACACTCATCTCAATACAGTGACTACTGTAGGAAGACTATTTAAATCCCGTGGAAATATTCTTTGATTCATATTTTCTCTGTCTTGAGTCTCCAGTAATAGTTACAACATTACTGTGACTATTTAAAAGAAATAATCATTTAACTTTACATCTTCCTAAAAACTCTGAGGTAGATATTACTCTTTATTCTGTGAGTGGATTTTCAATCAGTAATGTCAAATTCTAGGGTGCATTTTATGAGAAGAGTTGGATATAGTTTATGCTTTGTTTATTTTCAAGTCACATGACCATGCCTTCCTGGTTCCTTTGTGTGCTTCTTTTAGTTCAAACTGGTCTGAAAGTTACTATAAAACACTGACTAAAAAGCAGAACTCCACAAATACCAAAATGAACCAATACGATAAGGCATGAAACATCCCTTTGTTAATACAAACCTTCCTTAAAATATTTATATTATTTACAATTAAAACATTATAAAATGTTAATACAACATGTGTCAAATAACCTAAAATAGGATTATTGAGATATAATTAGCAACAACCTGATTATTATGAAATGTAGATATAAAACTTGAATGGGTATGTAGGAATACATTTAGAAAATTATTTACCATCATGAATATTTTACCATAGCCAAGATTTCTGCCATATCCCAGCGTTTCCCATCTGCTATTGTACTCCCTCATATTCATACCCACACCTATTTCTGTCTTACAGCTTTGCTGTTCATAAAGTCCTGTAAATTACAGTGTAACAGTCTAACTTGTTCTGCATCCTTCATTTCACTTACAGCAACGTTCCTCAGGTAGTTATGACACACTCCTACTAACTGACAGCTCTGATTTTCAATATTTATAACTTCATTATTAGGAATGAAAACAGCCTCAGTACAGGAATAAAATTATATTCTTCATAATAAAATCTACAAAACCAATTTCTTAGAAATGTAACATAATTCTTAGTCTTAATCTTCAGAGCAATGCTATGGCTAATAAATCATAAATCTGAATGTTTCTACATAAAACCATTAAGAAAAGGAGTTTAAAGTTATTCAAAACTAATGGTGAGACCATTTTGTCTGAAATTAGCATTTCTGCTATAGTTGATATTATAGATTACTGCATAATTATGTTCTTATTATTCTTGTACTTTATTTTAATGTTTTTCATGTTACAGGTTAAAAATTTTAAAGTTGTCAAGAAACCTATAAATAGAAAGCAATTTGGGACCATTATTCTTGAGCATATATTACAACATAACCAATTATGCGGTAGTAATGCTTTCATTTTATTCTTTAAAGTTTTCTGGGAAGGCCTTTCTGTTTGCTGTTTGCTCTTGTATTGCTAACTGTCATAATTATTCTGTTTAAATGAAATCTTGTTTAGAATTGCAACTTTCCCTCTAAGACTTAGCCATACTTTTAAAATTAAAGGATGTCTTTTTTAAAAAAAAATAATGTATTCTTCTCTCATACATTGCATCCTGACTGCAATTTCCCCTTTCCTCTCTTCCCATTATCTCCTTCACCCCCCCTTGTACCCCTCCAGATCCACTCCTCTGATTACCTTCATAAAAGGGCCTACCACGCAGGGTCATCAACCAAACACACATAACAAGTTACAATAATAATCTAAATTAATTACCTAACCTTTATGCCCAGAAGTTAATAATTTGTGCTAAAGTATTACTTTCCTTCACAGGTCTCTTTAACTCAAACCCATGTGCATCTCTTGTCATGAGCACCAAACCAAAAGATAATCTCTCTCTTCTAGGATCCTATGAGAGGACCAGTGAAGCCTGCATCTTCAGTCCGATGCTGCCTAGATTACCCAGTTGACATTTACACCTGGCTTCTCGCCTTCGGGAATTGAACACTTCTGTGACCTCTGCTGAACTCAGTAGATTTTTTTCTCCTGTATTTAGTGACTCATTTGTAACTTTCATCCTTACTTCTCAAGCCTTGAAACCCACTTTCTCTTACTTTTTAGACATTGACATTTGTATCAGGATCATTGTCTAAATACACCCTGCTCAAAGTCCTCACAGCCTGGGCACATTCAGGCGTGGGAAGCTGCCATGCTTTGCTAGTTTCATGCAGGCTCCTTATACTTTGGAAGGAGAGAAGAAATGCAGGTTTCTTTCTCCCTTTCCCAGACTAGCCATGCTACTTGGGCATCAGCCCTACATTGCCTCTCTGCCGTGGCTGATATGGCATGCCAGGGGATATCCTTCACCTAGTTAAGTGGAAAATAGGGTATGACTAAATCTGTATATTCAATGCACATTGAATGTCTATCTTTTCACAGCCCAACAATGTAAACAACAACAATAAAATGTCCAGCCATACCTGAGAAACTGAATGTCTTGTCTCTATTACCTTTCTGCATCTGTGTCTCCTTGCATCTTTTCAGGACAAAAGAATTCTCCTCGTTTGCCTTACTTTCTGTTCTCCACGTCAGTTTGCTCACTATCCCTGTTCTAGCTTTGACTGCAGTGACAACAGCTAGGACAGGAGGACTCTACAAACAGGAAAGGAAAGCCATTTCCTTTCAAAGACCAAAATATATTTACAATTAGAAAGTACATGGAATGGGTATTAACTTTATACATAATACATATAAATGTGAGCAAAGTCTGCTTTCAACCACATCTATGATTATGGTACATTATATTATTTATGACAATTTCTATTTATAAAGTAAAGCTCAGTCATGTTTATTGTTTAATTTATTTTTGAGATTATGATATTATTTCCTTTACCCCTTTTCCCTCCTACCCTCTTATATACAGCTCGTTGCTATCTATCAAATTCGTGACCTCTTTTTTTAATAATTGTTACTTGCTATATATATATTCCTAAATAGAACTTGTTCACTCTCTATAATGTTACCTGTAGGTACATTTTCATGGCTGAACACAATATAGGATAACCAATTGGTGTGCCCTTTGCTGGGGAAAATGATTTCTCCTTCTCTCAGGATTCCTTAGTTGCCTTTACTTCTTTGTGAGGATTGAGACCTATGGACTTCCCCCATCCATGTTGGCATATTTATTGCTTTTATTCAGATTATGCAATTTGGGCGGTAATGTTGTAAGACTTTATGGGTATATCTTCTGACATTAGTGAGGGACACAATCTCATAGTAAAATCCCTTATACTCTTGCTCTAACAAGCTGTCTGCTCCATCTTCTGCAATGTTTCCTGAGCCTTAGGTGCAGGAGCTTTTTTGCAGAGGTGTCCATTGGTACTGAGCTCCACAGTTCCACATTAAGATTGGTTATGATTTTCTGTGATGGTCTCTGTTTGTCTCAAAGAAAAAATTCCTTGATGGGTGGTAAAGAGCACACTTATTTATAAATATAAGTGAACACGTAGTGCTTAAACTGGTTTAAGACGGGGGCAGTAGGATGTTCTCCATGATCCATAACATGACTATCTTTGCTAACTCATTTTTAACACATGCTATCAAATGTAGAGGCTTTTAAAACAACTGCTGATGCCATGGTTTGTAAACCTCCATCACTTGGTTTCAGAATCTAAGTGTAATTTATCTCATGTTGACTTCTTTTTTCTTCTGTTTTTGTATTTTTATTGAGCTTTATGTTTTCTCTGATCCACTCTCTGCCTCTCCCCTCATCTCAACTGTAATCCAAGGTCCCCAATGCTCCAAATTTACTCAGGAGATCTTGTCTTGTCTTTTTCTACTTCCCATGTAGATTAGATTTATGAAGGTCTCTCTTAGGGTCCTCATTGTTGTCCAAGTTCTCTGGGATTGTGA